>JAWQFJ010000023.1:12500-47500 GCA_034096865.1 Theodoxus fluviatilis
AGTGTTGAGGATGTAGTCTTCTACCACCACCCGACTTGTCCTGTCTGTTCCAGACACCCGGAACAGCAATTGCTGAGAGCGATAACAAACAATCATTGTAGCATTTATTGCCCAGATCACCATCAGCTTATTTCAGATCTATATTTTTACAACTAGTGTGAGGTGTGTGTTATGATAACCTGACTTCGTATTTGAAATATCACCATTTGGAATATTTCATTGTATTACGATATGGGGTGAATACGAAAGCAGATCCTACTCTTGTTACTGAGTGTAATTACATTATCTATTGTCGTATACGCGGCCAAAGAATGTCATGTTGAGAAAACATATGCAGAGTCAATATCTATCATAAGCAAACAAACAAATGTGTGGTAGTGTGGAGTTGTTAAGGCGAATGCGAGTGATAGGAATATATTAATGTTTTTTTTCTTTCTTCACGTTTCTTTGAGTTTCTCTATATCTGAATAGGCATCGCCGCCTCCTTCAGTTGGTCTGGCAATTGTTTACAGTCTTGCTGTATGCCAGGACCTTGCCTTCCTCTGTTAGGTAAAGCGAATTAAATAAATTGGCATTGACCATCCTCGGAATGTGTTGACATTTGTTGCTGTTGTTGGTGGTGGTGGTAGTGATCGTGGTGGGTTGTGGTGGTGGTGGTGGTGGGTTGTGGTGGTGGTGGTGGTGGGTTGTGGTGGTGGTGGTGGCGGCGGTGGTGATAGTGGCGGTGGTGGTGGCGGTGGTGGTGGTGGTGATGATGATGGTGGTGGTGGTGGTGGTAGCGGTGGTGGTGGTGGTGGTGGCACTGGTTTTGCAAGTTCATTAAAATAATAACTTGGTGTAAATGTTTGTGTGGACCAATCTGTAAATCCTACCCTCTGCTGTGAAGAAAGCAAAAAAGTCAATTAGTCCCACTTCAAGTGGTGGCTTACTTCCGACTGCACATTCCAATCGACAACATCCGAACATCACCAGAAGTGCGTTACCCATACCATGATATGCTATAGATTGCTGCCATCGTATGCAACGGCCACTCAATCAGTTGTTGTAATAGATCTGTCTCCAAAACCTGACACTGCCTGATTTTTCGTCCCAGTTTTGATACTGACTTCAAATGGTTACATATGATTACATATGATTACAGTGATCACTTTTCAAAACGACCAGAAACGCCCTTTCGATCGCCTTGGACTAGCGTACGACAGTTCGGAGAACGAGTCTCAACATCGTTGCAGGTGATTCAGGGGAGAGAACTTGTGGAGGCATATGTCTCCATCATTTGCCGTAACACTCCGGGAAAGCAAAGATTATTGGTTACACAAAGATAGCTCATGCCGAGCTTTTGCTATATGAAGTTACAAGACGCTCGGAATCGCAGCGCACCAAGCGGCTGTAACTATTGGTGAATCAAGGGAAGTAATCACAACGCTTAGAGACATGTAAAACTGCTTGTTTGTCGATGCGTTCCTGATGCGCTCCGATCATGTTTGTGAATACATTTACGGTGTAATGTGTAATAAAATGATTTGCTACAATAATGTGGGTGTTTTGGCTTTGTTTTTTGTAGCAGGCGTTGTGAAATCAAAATATTTGCTTCATCGAAAATGATGCTTCTGCGCATGCGCGTGAGCCTATAGTCCGTTTCAACATTGCTCTGTCAGTGGAGACACTACTGACTTCGCACGCCCGGGGTGTTGTGCCAAAGATCCGGCCGCGTTAAAGCATGCAAAAATATTAATTAGATTAAAAACTAATCAAAAATAGTCATATTAGACTGGTTTAACGTATACTTTCTGCACAAAACCCACAGAAGATAAGTAAACAAACCTCACCGTATGTACCTAGATGGCTAGCAGACGAATAATTTTTGTCTCCACTAACAGAGCAATGCTGAAACGGACTATAGGCTCACATTTCGATGAAGCAAATATTTCGATTTCACAACGCCTGCTACGAAAAAAAAAGCCAAAACACCCCCATTATTGCAGCAAATCATTTTATTACACATTACACCGTAAATGTATTCACAAACATGATCGGAATGCATCAGAAACGCGTCGACAAACAAGCAGTTTTACGTGTCTCTAAGCGGTGTGATTACTTCCCCATAGTTCTTGCCGCTTGGGGCGCAACGTGTCTCGATCCTCACAACAATGAGCTAATGAACTATCTTTGTGTAACCTATAATCTTTGGGGAAAGTGACAGATTGTGCAAGGGAGACAACAGAGCCGCTTCCATTATCGGGTGATGTCCCCTAGGTTAAATCCCTCTGACTACGTCTGTAGTGGTTTTTATATTTAACATCATCTTCTACGCACGCACGCACGCACACACACACACACACACACACACACACACACACACACACACACACACACACACACACACACACACACAACTCCACCAGGACTAAGAATTCGCAACAACAGCTCAATAACAGCCAACAACCCAACCCTCCCAGCCAACCCAGCCAGCCCACTCACCCACCCAGCCAGCCACCAACCAACCAACCAACCAACCAGCCAGCCAGCCAGAGAGCCAGCCGGCCAACCAACCAGCCAGCCAGCCAGCCGGCCAGCCAACTAATGAAGCAACCGAATAATAGGGGAATGAGATGCCTAGATATGAAAAACCTGGATTGTGCAGAGACAAAGTGGAGCATAATATTTTCGTTCGCATGACGTCATCGACTCGCCAGGTTGCGTGGTTACATATGATGTTATCAACATGGTGTAACGTTCACAGAGACTAGGATGATGATGATGATGATGATGATGATGATGGTGATGATGATGACGACGACGACGACAACAAAGATGATTGCAACTTCAGGAGTAACAAGAACTGCAATCCTCCATCACAAATGTAGTCTCTCGATGCATTTAGAAGATTTCAAGATTTGCATACTGTCATAAAGACAGATTAACAATCTTTCTAATGTTTCAAGGATTACGAATAAACTATGTTACAGATGATTACTCCATTTACTCACATTTTGATAAGACAAAGTCCAAAGGTTAGCGAGGAGATTTCAACATTTTCCTAAAGGCCTATTCTAGTTGGGCGATGCCAAACCTACTTCGCCGATGTTTGGACTTGCCGCATGAGATATTGGAGCTTGTAGCTAGCGCCCTCAGCTCGACATCGACACCCGTGGTCATGCACTTCCATGTCCGATGTCGCTGTTGTTGTTGTGGCAGATGCTGTGTTCTGATTCGCTGGTCAGTGCTGTGTTCTGATTGGCTGGTCAGTGCTGCGTCCTGATTGGCTGGTCAGTGCTGTGTCCTGATTGGCTGGTCAGTGCTTCGTCCTGATTGGCTGGTCAGTGCTGTGTCCTGATTGGCTGGTCAGACAGATCTTTTGCGCGTAGATACTTGATTTTGAATGTATTTGAAAGAAATGTCCTTCATTGTTTCCTTCCGTTCCGAGGCAAAACGTTCCTTTTGAGAATTACTGACCGCCAATTTTGCCCGCCAAATTTATCGATTTGTGGAGCCATTTTTGCTATCGCACCAGTTTGTAAAGGTGATCTTGCATAAAGATGTTTTGATTCAATAATTTGCAGTCAATTTTCATTGTCCAGAGAATGTAAAGCGTTGAACACATTCCCATGTTCACGACGTGTGTTTTCCCGTAAAACGTGAGTGCACTGCACGGCATGCATGTGTTTGGACAATTCTACCTGACAGTTTATTTGCATGATGTTCAGTACTTGATGTAGGAATAACAATTGCAATCAAAACACTCCACCTCTCAGTTCTTATGAATTTCACGGGTTAAGAGTATCAACTTCTCCTGTTGAGTACTTGAATGCTGTAATCAATTGTGTCATCTACTTGGTCCATTAAGAGAAAAGCAAAGGCTCGTGTTTGCAAAGGCTCTTACTGCACTCCAGCGAGAAATAGAACTTCAATCTTTGGCTTCAAGGGATGTACTAGGGAGTCACTAAAAGTGAGAGTGTTGAAAATGATGCTGAGGAAATTAATCCAGATGAAAATCCCTCCGCTGCCTCTTCGGCAAAAATGTCTTGTTTAAATGGTATTCGATGGATGGATGGGTGGATGGATGGATGGATGGATGGATGGATGGATGGGTGGTTGAGTGGGTGGGTGGATGGATGGATGGATGGATGGATGGATGGATGGATGGATGGATGGATGGATGAATGGATGGATGGATGGATGGGTGGTTGAGTGGGTGGATGGATGGATGGATAGATGGATGGATAGATGGAAGGATGGGTTGTTGAGTGGATGGATGGATGAATGGATGGATGGATGGGTGGTTGAGTGGGTGGGTGGATGGATGGATGGATGGATGGGTGGTTGAGTGGGTGGGTGGATGGATGGATGGATGGATGGATGGATGGATGGATGGATGGATGGATGGATGGATGGATGGATAGATGGATGGATGGATGGATGGATGGATGGATAGATGGATGGATGGGTGGTTGAGTGCGTGGATGGATGGATGGATGAATGGATGGATGGATGGATGGGTGGTTGAGTGGGTGGGTGAATGGATGGATGGATGGATTAATAGATGGATGGATGGATGGATGAATGGATGGATGGATGGATGGATGGATGGATGGATGGATGGATGGGTGGTTGAGTGGGTGGGTGGGTGGGTGGGTGGGTGGGTGGATGGGTAGGTGGATGGATGGATGGATGGATGGATGGATGGATGAATGGGTGGGTGGATAGTTGGATGGATGGATGGAGTTTTACGGCCTATCAGCCTTAGTAGGCTATGTAAGGCCATTAAGCACGACAATCACTATAACAGTTTAGAGTAAACGCAAATCAAGTCACGGTGTCCCTAGTTGTTCACCTCTTACGAATCGCGGTGGGTCAATTCTTACCCCGAACCCACAGGGAGATGAATGGTAATGATGATGATTACCTTTCATCTTCTGATAAAAATGTAGAATGTGAAGATGTTGAAGTGAATGGCTCATATTTTGATGTGCCTGATACATTTTCTGAAGAAGCTTTTGAGCAGCAGTGGAATACTTGTACTTCAGGGGATGGCGACAGTGATCTCACAGTATCCAGCAATATGTCTTCTAGGATTCAGTTTGGTATAGTGTGGTTCTTGAACTTATATCTTTGTAATAATTTTGTACAAAGCATTTTCAGCAGCATGCTAGATACCTATGGATATAAATATTCATTGATTGAAGTACGATGTGTGGTAGGTGCATGGTGAATGGATATGAGGGAAGAAGGGGAGTGGAGGGAGGGTTGGGAGTCATGAATGTTTCAATTTGGACAAATGATATGGACACAGTTTAACGTAGTGAGGTACCTCTGTTCGGTGGGTTAAAACATATCATAAGATGAAACATTTCCACTTCATTCCAAATTTGTGCAGAGTCTGTCAGATGTTTGCGGTGTACTTTTCTTGTTATGCAACTTGGCAACAATCCCCAGTAAATCTTGACTATCAGGTTTTTTAACCTTCCTTTAAAGTAGTGAATGTGTGGGCGTTCTTTTCGGGGAGGACTCCAAATGATTTTGGGATCATCGTTACAATGTAGGCATTGAGATATGTGTGAGACTCAATATTTTACCAGAGAACTCAGGTAAATATACTCAGAAGAAATGTGTGTTCCAGTATTTCCTAGTTTTGTTTCTGAATACTACACTTGTCATCATCTTTCAATTGATTTATATGTAGGAAAGTGTTAGTGGGGAGAAGTAGGTGAAGCAGGTACTGAAAGGATCTGGTACATGTGTTCTGGGCGGATATGTCTGTTTAATTACTTGCATCTGTCTTTCAGAAGTACAAAATCTCAGAGACTTTGAGACAATTTTTCACGTTATGAGCTGTTTCATTGAGGATTTCATTGAGAATTCTAATGTGTATTTTTATTCTAAAATAATTCTCCAATTACAGACAGATGTTTCGTTCTTCTAAAGGAATACATTAAAGTGGTCATGTTACCGCTCCATTTTTAAGAGGACGCAGATACGTAAACATCGTAGTGATTATGAATGATAGTCGAGTCTTCCCAAGCAGGGACCGAACCACGGCACCTAATCGCCGCGCAACAACTGCCACCAGGTCGCGCTGCCACACCAAATCCCGATCTTATAAAAGATGCGTTCATCAGCGTAGTTAGTCGTTCGCCTGCGGTCAGTGTCTTCCTTTGTTAGAATGAAACCTTCGCGCTCTCACAGGGCAGTCACATGACCTCCACTGCTTGGGTTCACTGACCGCAGGCGAACGACTAACTCCGCTGAAGAACGCATCTTTTTTTAAGATCGAGATTTGGCGTAGCTACTCGATCTGTTGACAATTGTGCGACAGGCGGTATGGTGCCGTGGTTCAGTATCTGCTGGGGATGACATGACTGTTATTCAGTATCAGACAAATTCGTCTTTTTAGTATGCTGATTACACTTGCAGGGTTTTAGGTACTAGGTCTCCTTTTTTTCAGTATATTGTGAATGATTTTAGAAGTGTACCAGAACAGTTGTTGTAAAGTTCTTAGATGCCATCAATTTTGATAAAGATGGATTTAGAATTATATTGATGCTATTTTGAAGATGATTTTCTTAATGGTGGTTTGATGAGAATAATATGGACGTTGATGGTGAAAGATCCATTGATTATGGTATGGAAATACTAATGATAATTTTATTAATGACTTTGATGGTAGTATCGATGGGAGTGAATATTATTATGAGTATGAGTGATGGTTTCCTACATCCTTTGTATTCAGTTTCCTAATAAAACTCAGAAGGAAAACCCCCCTACTTTTTCCACTGGAAGTGCGTGGTAATTTTTAAAAGTTGTTTCGTTTAAGTACAATATGTGACTGTTCGTGGATAAACGAAACTAAATTTGCAAAAATGACAAAATAAGATATTTAAGCTACAATATTAGTTATTCATTCATCCATATTTCCGAGAAAAAAATGGTCATATATGAAATCGGTAAATTTATTTACACTGTTGTAAAGTTCAGAAAAGCCATTGCATAATGTGCCGATGACGCTCATTAGCGTTCACACAAAATCGATTTTAGTGAGTTTAGCCTCATTTTCTCATGTGAGGTCACATAGACAGTTTTGATTACAATTGCTGGAGGTGAAAACAACATAGCAAAGTGGCAGCCGCTAATGCAGATACTTTAGAGCTAGCAAACAGCATACAGCAAGCAATTAAAGCACCCTACTATTAAACCTGCATTAGTCACATTGGGCCGATGGTCGCTACCAATGCTTTGCCAGTGCATTGGTTGCCACCATTGGCCCAATGTGCAGCCACTGCATTGGTCCACCATCCAGCCAACGTGCCAGCCAATGCTGTTTGGCATTGGCTGTCGGTATGAGGGCCAATGTTTCAAGACTCATTGGCCCAATGTTGAGCCCAATGCATGTGTGTTATCTGGGTGCAGGCTGGTCAGCCATCTTTCCTCAATGGTGCGACAAAAAGCTGCAAAAGAAAACTTCCTGCCCAAGTACACAGAGACCAGAAGGGATGCAACAAGGACAGAGGCACCAATTTTGGTAACATTGATAAGCAAGCTGCATCGAATTATTGTCCTTCAACTAATTGATCCGTTTCCAGTCAATGTGCTTTGCCTTTCTTTTTGGCGTCCGCCATGCCCGCTGCACGATACTCCACGACACCACTGAGCGCACGTGAAAAGACTGCGAAGTGTGTAAGCCCTGATAGTCGGCCAACGGTCGACACATCAACGTTCGATGAAGTATACACAGCCTCGTCAGTGGTCAGTGGAGAAGCAACTCCAGAGAAATCTGAACACTCTTCTCACGTGAAGCATGTCATCGATGAAATTCTCCAGCCATTCAGAAACAAATGGCAGTGTGAAAAAGAGGAGGCAAGGGCAGTGGAGTGTGCTCGCTCTGCAGCCAACTAAACATGAGTTGACACTCTCTTCACTAAAAGCTTTTCGTCGCAGCCGGCAATCCCTTCGACTGCATATGTCTCAACCCGAGTGCAGCGCAGCAGCGTGAGTGCAGCACACCAGCGTGAGTGCAGCGCAGCAGCCTGAGTGCAGCACAGCAGTGTGAGTGCAGCACAGCAGTGTGAGTGCAGCACACCAGTGTGAGTGCAGCACACCAGTGTGAGTGCAGCACAGCTGCGTGAGTGCAGCACACCAGGGTGAGTGCAGCACAGCAGCCTGAGTGCAGCACACCAGTGTGAGTGCAGCACGGCAGTCTGAGTGCAGCGCAGCAGCCGGAGTGCAGCACAGCAGCGTGAGTGTAGCACAGCAGCGCGAGTGCAGCGCAGCAGCCTGAGTGTAGCACAGCAGTGTGAGTGCAGCACAGCAGCGTGAGTGCAGCGCAGCAGCCTGAGTGTAGCACAGCAGCGCGAGTGCAGCACAGCAGCGCGAGTGCAGCGCAGCAGCCTGAGTGCAGCGCAGCAGCGCGAGTGCAGTGCAGCAGCGTGAGTGCAGCGCAGCAGCGTGAGTGCAGCGCAGCAGTGTGAGTGCAGCGCAGCAGTGTGAGTGCAGCGCAGCAGCGCGAGTGCAGCGCAGCAGCGCGAGTGCAGCGCAGCAGCGCGAGTGCAGCGCAGCAGCGCGAGTGCAGCGCAGCAGCGCGAGTGCAGTGCAGCAGCCTGAGTGCAGCGCAGCAGTGTGAGTGCAGCGCAGCAGCGCGAGTGCAGTGCAGCAGCGTGAGTGCAGCGAAGCAGCGTGAGTGCAGCGCAGCAGCGTGAGTGCAGTGCAGCAGCGTGAGTGCAGCGCAGCAGCGTGAGTGCAGCGCAGCAGTGTGAGCGCAGCGCAGCAGTGTGAGCGCAGCGCAGCAGTGTGAGTGCAGCGCAGCAGTGTGAGTGCAACGTAGCAGAGTGAGTGCAGCGCAGCAGCGTGGGTGCAACGCAGCAGAGTGAGTGCAGCACAGCAGTGTGAGTGCAGCATACCAGTGTGAGTGCAGCGCAGCAGTGTGAGTGCAGCATAGCAGTGTGAGTGCAGCACAGCAGTGTGAGTGCAGCGCAGCAGTGTGAGTGCAGCGCAGCAGTGTGAGTGCAGCGCAGCAGTGTGAGTGCAGCGCAGCAGTGTGAGTGCAGCGCAGCAGTGTGAGTGCAGCGCAGCAGTGTGAGTGCAGCGCAGCAGTGTGAGTGCAGCGCAGCAGTGTGAGTGCAGCGCAGCAGTGTGAGTGCAGCGCAGCAGTGTGAGTGCAGCGCAGCAGTGTGAGTGCAGCACAACAGTGTGAGTGCAGCCGCTCTGCCAGACAAGCGAGGGGAAGCTGCAATCCTTGCCGATCCACCCCGTCGTCGGCAGCAACCCTGGCGCTCCAAGATGAATGGATGGAGTTTTACGGCCTATCATCCTTTGAAGGCTATGTAAGGCAATTTCTCGCGATAATCTATTAAAGGAAGAGTAAACTCAGTCAAGTTACCATGTCCCTATTTATTCGCTTCTTACGAATCACGTAGGGATACGCGGTGGGTTAATTCCTGTAACCCCTAACCCACAGGGGGATGGCGCTCCAAGAAGAAGGGCCTTCATGACTTGAAGAAGGCGACTTTTCGCTTCACGCGACTCGGCTAATTGACTTATTGAAGTTTTTATTTTCCTAACCCTCTATCACCCACCTCTACCCTCCCACGCCAACCTCATTTCGTGGTTCGTTTGAGATATTGGTACGGTAACAATTTGTAACAGGCCGGTGGCCGGAACAAATAAATCGTTCGTTCTCATTCTTCTCTCTCTCTCTCCCGCCCCCCTCTCTCTCCCTCCCCCCCCCTCTCTCCCTCCTCCCTCTCTCTCCCTCCCCCTCTCTCTTTCTCCCTTCTCTCTCTCTCTCACTCTCTCTTTCTCTCTCTCTCTTTCTCACTCTCTCTTTCTCTCTCTCACTCTCTCTTTCTCTCTCGCTCTCTCTCTCTCGCTCTCTCTCTTTCTCTCTCTCTCTCTCTCTCTTTCTCTCTTTCTCTCTCTCTCTTTCTCTCTCTCTTTCTCTCTCTCTATGATTTCACTTCTGTCGCATGTACATATGACATGTACTGCTTGATCTTCAAGACTCACTGAGCTGACAGTTGTCAAAGGCATCTACTAAAATATTTGTCATTGTTGATCGTATTCTTCATATACCTTACCAATTGTTGTACATGGATTAGCTACTGTGTATTTTGTGTCTTAATTATCAGTGTTTTCAGTTCATTATGAGCAAGGACAATTTGTAAGATAGGCAGAAATGCCTAAAATTTCATCCTTGATAAATAAAGAATCAATCAATCAATCAATCAATCTCTCTCTTTCTCTCTCTTTCTCTCTCTCTCTCTTTCTCTCTCTTTCTCTCTCGCTCTGTCTCGCTCTCTCTCGCTCTCTCGCTCTCTCTCGCTCTCTCTCTCTCTCTCTCTCTCTCTCTCTCTCTCTCTCTCTCTCTCTCTCTCTCTCTCTCTCTCTCTCATTGCAGCAGATTTCACTTCATGTTTGATACGTCAATGTATTTTACGAACATCCCATCAAACATTTCGATTTAAACGCCCCCCCCCCCCCCCCCGAGTCAAACAAGGCAGATATCCAGTGAAACTGACTTGTCTTGCTCTTATTCTAACCAGCTCTGATACAGTAAATGACATCACAACGGCGAATACGTCGTAAAACCTCATTCTCTCAGTCATTCACACGAGTGAAACCGCGTGTACGAGAGAATCCTTGATGGAGGCATGCTGGTCGCAAAGCATTGGGATGAAGACCATTAGCAGTGAGCGTGAGCAAACACAGCATAGAAATCGTCATTCGTTGCAGCATTTCCCATGGCGAGAACTTGCCCGCGCCTGTCTACCTGGAGCTGTTGTCATGGTGCACAGGGACGCTGTGACTCATTGATCTCATTTTAGTTATTTCGCTCACTGCACCTTTGATGTGCACACTACCGCTCTCATATATTGATCCTCAATATTGAGTCTTGGGATGCGAGATGATAGTTTCAAAATAAAATACACCTGCTCCCCGCCTACCTTCCCAATCTTGCAGTCGAATCACCTCAAAATCGAATTTGCTTTCAAAAGGCTCCCAAACACAAATGCGCTGCCTTGATATTGATTTTACCTTTGCGCTGAATCGACCATGACTCCGGGGACTACATTATCGACTATTCTCTTCACCCAGTAGGCGATTTCTGGAAACCTGCGCTCACCATGCTTCTATAAGAACGCGGTTTCTGACCGTCCGACCAGCTTCGCACCTCGCTCGCTGCAATTTGAAGACCATTTGAAGACCATTTGAAGACCGTCTCAGCTTGAAGAGAAAACGTCAGACATGGCCAGCCTCAGAAACGCTCTGCTGATCGCCGCCATCCTGCTTCTAGGTCAGTATTTAAATTTGTACTAAGATTTAATTATCATACCGTAGTAATATTAAATTGGAGAGAGAGAGAGAGAGAGAGAGAGAGAGAGAGAGAGAGAGAGAGAGAGAGAGAGATGAGTTCAGACTTAAGACTTCGGCCGATGACCCAGAGCATAGAATTCTACCTTTGCTTTCATACAATAAACATATTAAAGAAAAGCGATCAAATTGAAAATGTACAGTGCTAGTTCATTGATGCTTATCTTACACGCCAGAGTATGTAATTTCCGGATTTACACATCTTACAGCCGGTGTGCATTCTTGTGTGCACCTTCTTGTGGTAGTTATGTGAAGTAATGATGGTGGAATGCTCTTACAGCATCACAGTGTCTGAGATTTCTTCAACCATTCGGATGCGTAGTTTAAAAGCATAACATATAGATACACTGTGACGTCTCTCACTTTTCTGGTGTCATGACTATCAAGCAATGTTGTCAGTTTCATAAGATTGTTTTTCGATAATAATTTTTCTATGTATTTCTTTCAGACGTCACCATAACCTTTGTTATTAAACAAAAAATGTTTTCGTTCTCTACTTCAACCCTGCAGAATGGACAATTTATGATTGAATGTTCATTAATCGTGTATTGCTCGTGTTGTTAAGTGCCGGAAAATGTGAGCCCATACAGAAGTGTCCTGGGGTCTGTTGCTTAGCCTGCCTAGTTGGTAAATAGCGGGCCGGTGTCAAAATGATTCCAATATTTGACTGACTTTATATTTGCTTTCATCATGGTGACACCGGCCTCTTCCTGGCACGATCTTGCAAGGTTCCTAGAGTAAGAATAGCGCCCCAGCTATGACGCAAATCCCCTAGACAGGGCCGTTGCGTGGTTACGTCCCATTGGGTGGCCTTGCTTTTGAAGTGTCACGTGACGTCACTCGCATTCTTTCCAATACATTTTAGTTCATTCTAGAGTGTTCTAGAGCGTTCTACGGATACTGCAAAAAGTAGATGAGCGTGCATGTGTGTCTGGACATGTGGGAGCACAAAAGACAGGTGAGAGCGCATGCGCAGAGTCCTCCCTGAAGGAGCGAGTCCTCCGATATCCAGTCTCGAGAGTGAAGTGCAATGAACAAGTGAAGACTTGTCAGTCACTGCTGCATTGTGGTATCGCTGTGAACTGACAAGTGAACAACAACAACAAAGCTTGTTCGAAACTATCATCGGATTTGCATTTTCGACTTTCCTGGCTCAAGCTTGGAGAAACCCTCTATCTACACGACGCTACAACGGAAGCCCTTGTAGCGCTTGTTTGAATTTAGTTTGCACAGTCCAATTCTGAGCTTAATAAAGCTAACTATGAATTTGTTAATATATTGATATTTTTCATGAATGTTTCGCGTTAAAATCTACCGGCACTCATATCTTCTGTACATGAGAGAGAGGGAGAGAGAGAGAGAGAGAGAGAGAGAGAGAGGGGTGGAAGAGAGAAAGAGAGAGAGAGAGAGACAGACAGAGACAGAGACAGAGAGAGGGGGGAGGGGGAAGGAGAGAGGGAGAGAGGGGGGGGGGGTAGCTAGCTTCGGCATGCACTGGACTACTCAAACCAAGATAAATATTGTTCCTTTGAAAGGATGCAGTGGTAAATAAAAAAATTCAAACGCTTGCCACTGAATGAGGATGTACGACCGTTTTCAATCATGGTGCTGAGACAGAAGGAAGACAAACCAGTTTACTGATTTCGAATTTTCAGTAACAGAAAGGGTGACGTCGCAAAAATTATAATCGATCCACAAGACACCTAGTAGGCCTAAGTCTTAATAAAGATCTATTAAAAAAAGAGCTTAAAAAAGGTTTCTCGGTTCCAAAGTACAAAACACTCCCCATTATTTAGTGCATGAGCAATACCTTTTTAAAGAGATTTCTTTTCTTCTTTGATTTTGATAATCGTCTTCTTCTTCGGTCTAGTCTTCTTCTTCTTCTTTATTAACCCGAATGCAACACATCGAAGATGCACCTCCATGGAAAGCCGTCTTCAGGTTGATGGTGTCAAGTACATCTCTGCGAGGTTAGCCACAAAGACGTGTGCTAAAGACAACGTTCATCTGTGCAAGGTTTGCCACAAAGACGTGTGCTAAAGACAGCGTACATCTGTGCAAGGTTAGCCACAAAGACGTGTGCTAAAGACAACGTTCATCTGTGCAAGGTTAGCCACAAAGACGTGTGCTAAAGACAGCGTACATCTGTGCAAGGTTAGCCACAAAGACGTGTGCTAAAGACAACGTTCATCTGTGCAAGGTTAGCCACAAAGACGTGTGCTAAAGACAACGTTCATCTGTGCAAGGTTAGCCACAAAGACGTGTGCTAAAGACAGCGTTCATCTGTGCAAGGTTAGCCACAAAGACGTGTGCTAAAGACAGCGTACATCTGTGCAAGGTTAGCCACAAAGACGTGTGCTAAAGACAGCGTTCATCTGTGCAAGGTTAGCCACAAAGACGTGTGCTAAAGACAGCGTTCATCTGTGCAAGGTTAGCCACAAAGAGTGTGCTAAAGACAGCGTTCATCTGTGCAAGGTTAGCCACAAAGACGTGTGCTAAAGACAACGTTCATCTGTGCAAGGTTAGCCACAAAGACGTGTGCTAAAGACAGCGTACATATGTGCAAGGTTAGCCACAAAGACGTGTGCTAAAGACAGCGTTCATCTGTGCAAGGTTAGCCACAAAGACGTGTGCTAAAGACAGCGTTCATCTGTGCAAGGTTAGCCACAAAGACGTGTGCTAAAGACAGCGTTCATCTGTGCAAGGTTAGCCACAAAGACGTGTGCTAAAGACAACGTTCATCTGTGCAAGGTTAGCCACAAAGACGTGTGCTAAAGACAGCGTACATCTGTGCAAGGTTAGCCACAAAGACGTGTGCTAAAGACAGCGTACATCTGTGCAAGGTTAGCCACAAAGACGTGTGCTAAAGACAACGTTCATCTGTGCAAGGTTAGCCACAAAGACGTGTGCTAAAGACAGCGTACATCTGTGCAAGGTTAGCCACAAAGACGTGCTAAAGACAGCGTTCATCTGTGCAAGGTTAGCCACAAAGACGTGTGCTAAAGACAGCGTTCATCTGTGCAAGGTTAGCCACAAAGACGTGTGCTAAATACAGCGTTCATCTGTGCAAGGTTAGCCACAAAGACGTGTGCTAAAGACAGCGTACATCTGTGCAAGGTTAGCCACAAAGACGTGTGCTAAAGACAACGTTCATCTGTGCAAGGTTAGCCACAAAGACGTGTGCTAAAGACAGCGTACATCTGTGCAAGGTTAGCCACAAAGACGTGTGCTAAAGACAGCGTACATCTGTGCAAGGTTAGCCACAAAGACGTGTGCTAAAGACAGCGTTCATCTGTGCAAGGTTAGCCACAAAGACGTGTGCTAAAGACAGCGTTCATCTGTGCAAGGTTAGCCACAAAGACGTGTGCTAAAGACAGCGTACATCTGTGCAAGGTTAGCCACAAAGACGTGTGCTAAAGACAACGTTCATCTGTGCAAGGTTAGCCACAAAGACGTGTGCTAAAGACAGCGTTCATCTGTGCAAGGTTAGCCACAAAGACGTGTGCTAAAGACAGCGTTCATCTGTGCAAGGTTAGCCACAAAGACGTGTGCTAAAGACAGCGTACATCTGTGCAAGGTTAGCCACAAAGACGTGTTCTAAAGACAACGTTCATCTGTGCAAGGTTAGCCACAAAGACGTGTGCTAAAGACAGCGTTCATCTGTGCAAGGTTAGCCACAAAGACGTGTGCTAAAGACAGCGTTCCTCCATGAAAGTGCTGCAGCCACAGAGGAAAAGGTTGCAGGAGAAAGACAGACACAAGGCAAGACAGCCTGGGGAAGACGTCCATCCGCGGAGCTGAAGACATCCCCTGGCCGAGATGTCCGAGGTCTTCCCAGGCGAGGAACGTAAGGGGCAGAAAAAGCATTGGCTTTCCATGACGAAGGAACTAAAATCAAGCGTCCATAAGTCAGGTCTAGTACGAAAACATTCCAACCCATTTTCTCCAAATTATCTTTTGAATACTTGGTGCAGCTGTGTCTCACAACGGAAACATTCTAGAAAGACGTTCCCCGGTATCAGTCACACTTGTCCTAGGCTATTCGTGTGTTTGTGTGTGTGGCATTTTGAGACGCCTTGAGGTTTGCGTGAGAGAGAGAGAGAGAGAGAGAGAGAGAGAGAGAGAGAGAGAGAGAGAGAGAGAGAGAGAGAGTGAGAGAGAGAATGAACAAACGATTTTAATTGTAAGGCCACCGGCCTATCACAACCTAATTAGTTTTACATCTCATTGGTTGTTTTTACAGCCACGTGTCTTCTCTTGAAAGCATAGTACAGATACATAGTCACTGATCTCGTGAGATGGACATCTTCTGTTGCCATTATTTCGACGACACTCACACGGTGATTTCTGTCAAACAAACCGAAAATGTACATCTGTCTAAGGTCCTCATAGGCAGGACAACAGAGCAAAAAATGTAACTCATCTTCGTTCTCTTCACAGCATGTCGGAAATAGAAGTGACCTGGCGGTATCATTAATGAAACGATACATATGAATAAATAGCTCACTGATTCCGGCACGAAAACGAATAAATACATTTCTGAGGATTTGTTTGTCAATGGTATACAGATATTGCTCCCTAGAGAGGACGAACTTGAACTGCTTCTAGAATGAATAGCTTGCGGTACCTCTAAGAGTATCCAGCTAGACCTGTGTGTACTCTGTAATAAGTCGTTCCCTCATTTCTTTCAGGAAGCGCTTCTCATTCTATACAAATTGCGTTTCCCACAAATTGTCAAAACCGTATCTATTCAGCAGACTCTTGATTCCTCTTGTTCAGTCATCTTTTCTAGACAGTGACATCATATTGTACAGTTTGCAAGGATACCTAGTACAGTCCATTCGTAAAATTGTAACCAGTATTTTAGAGCTTGTTATTTGGCATTGATGTACAGAGGGAAAGAAAGAGAGAGAGAGAGAGACTTTTGAAACTTTATTGTAAGGCCGACGGCCCGTCACAACATTTTACATTCGCATCATTCGTTGAAGGTTCTTCATTACAGCAAAA
Source organism: Theodoxus fluviatilis (assembly GCA_034096865.1). NCBI lineage: Eukaryota > Metazoa > Mollusca > Gastropoda > Cycloneritida > Neritidae > Theodoxus > Theodoxus fluviatilis. The sequence goes on from JAWQFJ010000023.1 coordinate 28,872, forward strand.
GTACTTCAATCTGTAAACAACAATTTTGTCGTACAATATACAATGAAAACAGCGTTGTAATTTTCCCCCGGATCTTTTACAACATAATGTTAGATGACGTACTCAATACCCTTGGATCAGTTGCTTTGTTTATTCTTTACAATGGTAACTAATTATCTGCTAAAACCCATGATACATAATTATCTTACTTGCCCAACATGTCCTTCTTGAAGTCTTTGACGTCGGTTGAGAGCGTAGTGTAAAAACATGGCGACGTGTTTTGTTTTTATGTACCCATGTCCATCTATCAAGAATACGAAACCTTGTGTATTCATAAATTTGATGTATCTTTTGATGTACTTTTCCCTCAGGTCTTCATATGTGGGGCACACCATCAAGAGATGCATTTCATCCTCCGTGTTATCATTACAAAATGGACATTTCATCTCTTCTCTTCTATATAACTTGTTTCCATTAAGTCCGTGTACTCCCAACCGGAAGCGTGTGAGTGCAACTCTAACTTTTGCTATGTTTATTGTACTAAGATATTTTTCACATTCAAACGTATTTTTGAAGGTACTGTACAATATCAGACGTTCACTTTCAGTAATCGTACAATGCCATCTCTGTCTATAGCAGTCTTGGAGTCTAATCTTAAGGTTTTTCAGGAAGTTTCTTTCGTTATTAGTCCCTTTGTTGTACCATATGTAGGCAAAACCTGATTCGCAGAGACAATCTTTGACAGACTTCAACCAGTTTCGTTCATTGGGGATAGTTGCGCTTGACAGCATAAGGAGTGCTTGCTTAGGTAATCTGTCATTTGGCATGTTTTGTAGTTTAAGCCAATATTTAATGGCCCTAATAGTGCTATTGATTTTTAGGGGAAACCTTCCTGTTTCACCATATACCAGATGATTTGGTGTCTTCACGTCAACTTTTAGAAATCGTTTGCAAGCAAACATGTGCGCTTTTTCTATATTTGAATGTTCCTGCAGTCCCCACAATTCTGATGCATATAACAACAACGGTTGGATTTGAGCGTCAAACATTTTGAAGTATAATTTTGGCGTGTGACTGTAGAGAGTCCTTAGCATCTTTAGTAATAAAACTGTTTTTTGTTTGACTTTTGTGGTTGCGCTGTCTAATGCTCCTGAATTTGATAGTCTAGTCGTAAATGTGTAACCAAGATATCTAAAAGAGTTTACGACTTCTAGTTTAGAACCGTTTATGTACCATTTTTCTCTCTGGGTGAGGAATCCTCCTCTCCGGAATACCATGGCCTTTGTTTTGGTAATATTAACTTTGAGGCCAATTTGTTCAGATGCATGTATGAGGTTATCTATTTGTGTCTGTAGACCTACCGGGGTTGTAGACAGTAGTGCAATATCGTCTGCGAAGATCAGAAGAAAGATTTCCTCTCGACCATTTTGCATTTGCACACCATGTCTACCATGTTTGCGGACATAGTCTGCAATGGAGGTGATGTATAGTGAGAATAGTGTCGGACTCTCAGAGGAACCTTGCTTTGTTCCAATGGGGCATTCAAAAAAGTCAGAAATGCTATCCTCCCATCTTACGCATGTTTGTACTGTATCATACATTGCTTTTAGCATGTTAATAAATTTCGTAGAAATACCTGCTTTATCCAATGCCTGCCATATATGTGGTCGTTCCAAAGAGTCAAATGCTTTTGTGTAGTCAATGAAAGCAACATAAAATTTCCCTCTTCCTCCACCGTATACATTCTTAGATATCATAGCGTGCAGTGTAAATATGTGGTCAATGGTAGAGTGCTCCCTCCTGAACCCAGCTTGCTCTATACAATGCTTATTGTTTTCATCCATCCAATTTTGCAATCGTCTTGTTAGCACGAAGGTAAATACCTTACTTACGATACTTAGTAAGGAGATTCCTCTATAATTAGAAGGGTCAACTGTGCTTCCACGTTTGTGTATTGGTACAATTACTGATCTGCTCCATTCATCAGGAAATGTCTGAGTATCATATATCTTGTTAAACAATTGACCGAAATAGGGGACTAAGAGCTTTTTAGCTAGTTTGATCAGTTCTCCTGGGATTTCGTCAAGCCCTGGGGCTTTGTCACGTCTTAATTTTGCTATTGCCATATCAACTTCCTGGCTTGTTATCGGTGAGTCAAGCATGTCATCGTGAACACTTTCACTGTCTAAGGTGATATCAGTGCTTTCTTTGTCATAGTTGAACAGATTTTTAAAGTATTGTTTCCATGTTTCTATTTGTATATCGGGTAGTTTTGCCCTTTTTCTGGATTTCTTTCGTATGATTGACCAGAATTTATCAGAGTTATATAAATTTTTCATCAGAAAGTTTCGGAGTTTACTTTGATGTGTGAGAGAGAGAGAGAGAGAGAGAGAGAGAGAGAGAGAGAGAGAGAGAGAGGGAGAGAGAAAGAGAGAGAGAGAGAGAGAGAGAGAGGGGGGGAGAGGAGGAGAGAAAACGAGGAGAGAGAGAGAGAGAGAGAGAGAGAGAGAGAGAGAGAGAGGAGGGAAGTGTTGCTTACGCTAATGTATTGCAAGTGTTGGGTAGGAACACATGGAGAGCGCGAGGCTACTGTGTTTCCCACAGCTCCTTCCTCGCAACCCCCCTTTGGGGATACGAGTTGAGGAGGATATCGTGGCGGCAAACATTCGGTTGGACAACATTTTTACCTATCCTTTGTATCTGTCACTGCCGTGGCTCATGCCTGAGCCTGTTGTTTTAATTCATCTAGCAAAATTTGCCAAGAGTGCAGCTCTCCCTCACACTTACAAGAGTGAATTCCGGGAAATTTTCCCCAGTTATACATATATTTACCCACTATATACAGATGGTTCGATCGTGTGGCAGCAGCTGTTGTCGCCCGCGATTCCGTCTTGCACTTTCGCCTTCCGAATGGGACTTCGATCTACTCCGCATAGCTTAGTGCATTTGAGACCGCTCTTGGCGTAGTCCAGAGCAAGAGACTGACGCGAGCCCTTGTGGTCTCTGACTCGCTTTCCGCCTTACAGGTTCTGCGGGATAGAGAGATTTCCCATCCTTATTTATTTGGCATTTTTGTTCATCTGTGTCAGCTCCAGTGTGGAGGTACTGAGGTCGCTTTTTGCTGGGTCCCTAGCCATATGGGTATACCAGGGAACGAGAGAGCAGATCAGGCTGCGAGAGCAGATGAGGCTGCCAAGTCTGCTCTCTCCCTTCCCACGTCCCCGGGCAGGATCCTGGCGGGCGACCTGGTACCCCGTATTAATACATACCTTTTTAATATGTGTCAGGCCGACTGGGACGGCAGGGCACATAACAAACTTCATGAAGTATCTTCTGTGTGAGTGAGCGACTCTCCTCCATATCGCTCACAAGAAGAGAGGAAGTTGTGCTCTGCTGTTCCCGGATGGGCCATTCTGTTCTGACTCACTCCTATTTGTTGCGGTCGGAGCCTCCACCGGAGTGCCGCACCTGCCAGTGCAGGCACACCATGCGGCACGTTCTGGTGGAGTGTCCTCGACATGCTCATCTACGGAGTGGGTCGAGCAGTCTATCGGGCTTTTTTTCGGATTATTTTGCTGTGATTGTTGATAGATTATCAGTACTATTCTCGTCTCTGAGTCGTTTTATGTCTACATTGTTTTCGATATTTCTCCACTTACCTCTTCTGAGGCAATCTTCTAATTGCACTTGTTTATACAGCGGAAGTACGTTGTATCCTTGAATGGCCTTCGCGGCTGATGAGTCCTTGGGCTTCATCCATTCACCCCTAAGTACTTTGTGGGTGAGGAGAAAAATCGAGATGTGAATATTGCCCTATCGCCCTTTACGCTTTTCGTGTTTGAATCCTCCTCGGGTTGATAAGCAGTGGGACTCGATTAAATGGATTTCATGTGACTGCTCGTTTATTAGTTTTCTTTGATAAATTCGGAGTACGTCGGTAGGGGGAAGGGGACATGGAAGGGCCTGGGCAAGGGAGGGGAAGGGTAGTGGGGGTGGAGGATTAAAAAACCAAAAAGGATGGTAATGATATCTTATGACACTGTGACACACCACGACATAAATGTTGTCAACTTATTGCAATCTGTCTTCTTTTATTGCAGCGTGTGCGTTCGCCCAGAATATTACGACCTTGTGTAGCGATACACTGTTAGACTGTGTGTCGACCTACGGCATTGCAGTCTTAAGCAACTTAAACAGCTGCGAGTAAGTTGTACATACAAAACGCCGGTATGAACACCATGTGTGTGTCTGATTGGTAAATAGGGGCTAGGTTTCAACTTCTCTGTGTGTATGTGTGTGTGTGTGTGTGTGTGCGTGTGTGTGTGTGCGTATGAATGTGTGTGTGTGTGTGTGTATTGCACGGGCGCTAATAATCTACGTGCCTTTGCACAAGCGCGTATTCGTGGTGAATACTTTATTCGTTTTGAGCCTCTGAAGGCAAATGCGCATTGAATATTCATGGTTCTGTATGCTAATGCTCACTTCTGTGGTAGGTGCATATGAACCTACTGCACGGTAGTAGGCAACTAAATGGGAAGTTTGCTACTAAATTGCGAAGTAAGGTGTGCATGAAAGCTGACTACGCGTAGTTACCTCCTAAGTTGGCCACTAAACAACCCAAAATTTAGTGGTGGTCTGTGTCAGCACTACACGGCTAAGTAGCCAACTATTTGCAAATTTCAATGGCGGACGTGTTGCCAGTTTGAACAGAAAACGCTCTATTTTGGGATACTAGCAAACCATCCAAAGAAAATGTAAGCCATGCACAGCATTAATTTATCAAAGATGTATGTTGAATGCATCAATAGGTCGTGAAAGCTTTTACATTTTACAAATTGAATGCAGGTCGACGCATCCACGCTGAAGCATGAGTTACCCATTGCCATCGGTCACGGCGTCATCCATCATCCTTCCGCCGGAAGGATGGCGGATGACTGATGACGCTTCTGTGAAATATGCCGTGACCGATGGCAATGGGTAACTCATGCTTCAGCATGGATGCGTCGACCTGCATTAGATTTGTAAAATGTAAAAGCTTTCACGACCTATTGATGCATTCAACATACATCTTTGATAAATTAATGCTGTGCATGGCTTACATTTTCTTTGGATGGGTTGCTAGTATCCCGAAATAGAGCGTTTTCTGTGCAAACCGGCAACACGTCCGCCATTGAAATGTGCACAGAGTTGGCTTGTTCACCTCTTGTCGTGACCTCTACGCATGCGCATTAGATGGGATATCCCAAGATATTAATCTGGGTCATTACTTCGTTGTGGCGACCAAGTAGCGTCTCATGCACACCTTACTGTCGTAGTTGGGTACAACTCAAAGTTGTGAACAACGAAGTAGACAACTACGACGTAGTTACCACCTAACATGGTAGGTTCATATGCACCCCACCACTGAACCCTAGCTTGACCTCTCTGTTTGCTTGCAGCCCCTACTACAACTTCAACACGTGCACCAGCAACGCAGTGAGCTCCGGCAACTGCACAACGCAAGACGTCAACGACTTTATTGGGATTGCTGCCATTCGCAGCTCCCAAGCTCGCTGTAAGTCTTCTTTCCCTTTCTCCTTCTTCTCCGAAAGATGTGGCATTATTTTATCCTTGATTTTCGGACACAGGTGCTTCACGAACTTGTGCGTCCTATGCGGGTGAGAGGCGGCCCAAAATTGTCCCGTTTGTGTTGTCAAATTTTTTTTATGGTTACGTCATCTTAGGCATTAAATGCGAGGACGTGAAGCGCTCTCACAACCGTCACAGAAAAACTCCTGTGGGTTGGGGGTAAGAAAAGACACCCTGTGGGTTGGGGTAAAAATAGACCCCTGTGGGTTGGGGGTAAAAATAGACCCCTGTGGGCTGGGGGTAAGAATAGACCCCCTGTGGCTTGGGGGTAAGAATAGACCCCTGTGGGTTGGGGGTAAGAATAGACCCCTGTGGGTTGGGGGTAAGAATAGACCCATGTGGGTTGGGGGTAAGAGTAGACCCCTTATGGGTTGGGGGTAAGAATAGACCCCCTGTGGGTTGGGGGTAAGAATAGACCCATGTGGGTTGGGGGTAAGAATAGACCCCCTGTGGGTTGGGGGTAAGAATAGACCCATGTGGGTTGGGGGTAACAATAGACCCCTGTGGGTTGGGGGGAAGAATAGACCCCTGTGGGTTGGGGGTAAGAATAGACCCCCTGTGGGTTGTGGGTAAGAATAGACTTCCTGTGGGTTGAGGTAAGAATAGACTCCTGTGGGTTGCGGGTAAGAATAGACCCCTGTGGTTTGGGGGTAAGAATTGACCCACCGCGTCTCCCCACGCCATTCCTGAAAGGCGACTGTGTGGGGAGACAGAGACTCGACTTGTGCCTACTCATCACCAGCTCTGTGTGTTTTGTCATCAACGGTCTTGCATGGTCTTCAGAGACTGACAGGCCGTAATGCTTGGACATTCATCCAGTCACTCCTCACGTCAAAAGACAAGGACACGGACGAATGACATCCCTTTCAGGCGTGCGTGCATGCAGACTTCTTCCGTGTTCCATTGTAGAGCAGTGACCTTTGCTAACGTAGCAGACTCAAGAGCTTGTTCACGAGGCGCAGCAATGTGCAGCGCTGGACAGCGCTTGCGCCGTGAAACGGCTTGTTCAGGACGCGCAGCGCTGCAAAGCGCCGAATCACATGCAGCGCTTTGCAGCGCTACTCGTCCTGAACAAGCCGTTTCACGTCGCAAGCGCTGTGCAGCGCTGAACAGCGCTGCACATTGCTGCGCCTCGAAAACAAGCCTATAACGCATTCCCCCAAAGCAGGCCGAGTAGTTTTGACTGATTTTAAAAATGACTTATAAAGCACATTATTATTAGAAATAGAGATTTATGGAGGCCCTCTTTGGACACACGAATCTTCAAAATGATTTCGCATTCAATTTTATCCCTCATAATTGAAGATACGATTTAATTTTAAAAATTAGAATCGATAATCAGTTAAAATAGAAAGGAGATAACCATCACCAGTCATAATAATCTGCCACAGTGATGCACTAAATGCACTAAAATACTAATTTATTCGAAATTTGAAAGCAATCGGCACATCTGCCAATTCTATATATCCTCCATGGCTCGAAGCATATTTACCGTGCAAGTCTCTGCAGTGACTTCCCTTTAACTCCATGTTCTATATGAGCCAATCAAATTCGACCACAGCCTCTGCATTTTCTTCGTTGCAAGGCGCTATGGGGTGGCGCACTCGAGCGTTAAGCAGTTAGAGCATCTTTTGAGATGCTCCAGCTGCTGTGCGACCTTGACAGGAAGTTGACCTTGCTTCGGGACGAGAGGACACTGTAGAAATGCAGGGAACATCGACACTAATGCTTTTATTAAGTCGTCCCTTTGACCATGAGGGATAATATTGAATGTGAAATATTTTGAGGATTCATGTATCCAAAGGAGGCCTCCAAAAACCTATATTTTTGATGATACTATGATTTTTAAGTCGTTGGGGGGGGGGGGGGGGGGGGGAGGAGGGAACAATCAAAATTACTCGACCTGCTGTGGGGAAATGCTAATGAGTCTGCTACGTTAGCGAAGGTCACTGCTCAACAGGGCAACGTGGGGATAGAGTGGGGGAGACAACTCTATCCAGCCGTCATTTTCGAAAGGCATGAATGGAAAAAAGGGGTGTTCCGTTCATTCAAATTGCTCTGGTTGCAGTCGCTCTGCAATTAACGTCTGTTACTGCCTACGTCTGTTGTAATCATTGAAAACTTCACTGGTGTTCATTTAAGTGAGCGTTTACCAACTTTTGGTGGCAACAAAGAAGGTGCGAAGTGGGGTGGGGTTGTGGGGTGGGGGGTGGGGGGTGGGGGTGGGGGTAGGTGGGGGTGAGGGGGAGGATGATTTGTGAATGAGATCCTCAAAGGGAGTTAACTCTAATTACTGAGTTCAAGCCGTTCTTCCGTTAGCGTAATGGAAAGCGAAGTCTTTTGTTCCCTATGTCTGTGCGTCACTTGCACGTTTCTTTGAACAGCAGGCTGGGATTTTCATTCTTCTGTAACAAGGGATGATTGGGTGATAAACGTGTTGCATGTTCGTGTGGGTGCGTGCGTGCGTGCGAGCGTGTGTATGTGTGTATGTATGTGTGTTTGTGTGTGTATGTGTGTTTGTGTGCGTGTGTGTATGTGTGTGTATGTGTGTTTGTGTGCGTGTGGGTACGTGTGTGTGTGCGTGCGTGCGTGTGTGTGTGTGTATGTGTGTTTGTGTGCGTGTGTGTATGTGTGTGTGTGTTTTGTGTGTGTGTTTATGTGTGTGTGTGTGTGTGTAAGTCAGTGTGTGTGTGTGTGTGTGTGTAAGTCAGTTTGTGTGTGTGTGTGTGTGTGTGTAAGTCTGTGTGTGTGTCAGTGTGTGTGTGCGTGTGTGTGTGTGTGTAAGTCTGTGTGTGTGTAAGTCTGTGTGTGTGTGTAAGTCAGTGTGTGAGTGTGTGTAAGTCAATGTGTGTATATGTGTATGTCAGTGTATGTGTGTATGTCAGTGTATGTATGTGTGTGTGTGTGTGTGTGTGTGTGTGTGCGCGCGCGCGAGCGCGCGTGTGTATAAGTGTGTACGTGTGTGCGTGTATGTGTGTAAGTGTGGGTGTTCATGTGTTCAAGTGCGTGTGCGTGTTTAGTTTTCATCACAGCTGTTGTGCCATTTCCCGGTGTTTCCTTGACAACGCTTATGTCTGCCTGACACACTGGGAATGCACGTCCATATCTTTTTATACAGGCAGCAGCGCCATCCCCAAGACTTCTCTGGCACTGGTTGTCGTCGCTGCCGCCACCAGCTTCTTCATGAAGGCCTGAAGCTCTATGTCACACGATGAGCGGCGTTTTTGATAGATGTGCCACACTCCTGGTGTTTCAGTCAAATAGCCACTACACCCATTTGTCCGATTGTATGTAGCGAATGTCACATGCAAGATTTACTATATGCAGGTCAACCAGCTAGCGTTTTATATTGTACATAATGATAACGATTTCTTTGACGGGCAACAATTCAACAGCAGTGAAAGATCACTCTCTGTATTTTTGGGGAGATGGATTTTTTACATGTTTGTCTCGTCTACAAACCTGAATTGTGTCTATGCAAGACTGAGCATGCCTCCAACATGCTCTTAATTAGGAAAGGTGGAATTACATCAGATCCCGATTTTCTTGCGATAAAAGTGAGTCCTCATTTTTGTTTTTAAGAATATATCGGCATTTTCGGGGTATGTAAACATAACGGCGTGTAAATTGTCTTTTTAGAATTTGTTTAAAATAACCTCTTCATATTACCATCTGTGACTTTTGAATAAACTTCAATCGCTGCATGTTACTGGCAGACTTTCTTTCTGTGACCTCTAAATATAATTATCTAGACTTTTGAATACATTTCCGTTGCTGCGTGTACATTATTAGTAGATTTATTTTCTAAGCTCACAAAAGATTGCTATCAGGGACTTCTCAATAAATTCAGTCACTGCATATTATTAGTAGAATACTTTCTACACTCTCTGAATATTGTCAGTTATGACTTTTTAATAAACTTCAGTTGTTGCGTTTTATTGTTGGAGTTGCTTCTCTAGGCTCACTGAATATTGCTGTGTATGACATTTAAATAACCATCATTCGCTTCATATTATTCATGTTATGTTTCACTTTTACAAGAATATAGTTAACAACATTTCCTTGCATTCAAATGGCATGATACAGTTTAATAACAGTAGTTTGTGTTTGGGTAAAAGACTCTTAGATTACATAAGTTTAGGCTAAATTTTTCATGCACATGAACATATACTGCTCATCTTCCAGTAACCCTTTTAAACCAATATAATCACTTCCCCCAATCTCTCTCTCCCTCTCCCTCTCCCTCTCCCTCTCTCTCCCTCTCTCTCCCTCTCTCTCCCTCTCTCTCTCTCTCTCTCTCTCTCTCTCTCTCTCCCTCTCTCTCTCTCTCTCTCTCTCTCTCTCTCTCTCTCTCTTTCATGCTGTAACAGTTTTTCTACCTTTTAAGCACCCCAGTCGTGTGATTTTTCTCCTGATCAGGGAGAGGCAATGCGGGTTGAGCACCTTGCCCAAGAATGCAACTTAAAGATTCGCGCAGGTTTGAAAGCAGCACCCACTGCCGTGAATAGACACTCAAGCAAGTTCCAGAACCCCAGAACAAAAGCCCAGGGAAATTATGGAGACTGTGAATTCCATGGCACACAACTACACCTCTATCACCTCAAGTAAACTGAACAAAACGAATTTATCCTCCAGGTTTACTGGAGGTCCTCACAGGTTTATCTGTGTGTGTGTGTGTGTGTGTGTGTGTGTGTGTGTGTGTGTGTGTGTGTGTGTGTGTGTGTGTGTGTGTTGTGTGTGTCTGTTTGTCTGTCTGTCAGTCCCGACTTAACGGCTGATATCTCAAAAACTACTGGACGGATTTCCTTGACATTTTGCACACTTACTGGAAGTTAGGTCCGATTGAATGTATCAAATTTTCAGAATCGAGGTTTGAAAAGAAAGTGACTTTATCCCTCCAGGTTTACTGGAGGTCCTACAGACTTTATCTGTCTGTCTGTCTGTGTGTGTGTCTGTCCCGACTCCACGGCCTATATCTCAAAAACTACTGGACGGATTTCCTTGAGATTTTGCACACTGACTGGAAGTTAGGTCCGATTCAATATTATCAAATTTTCAGAATCGAGGTTTGAAAAGAAAGTGACTTTTTTACATTTTGGTGTTGCAATGAAAACGATACAACAGACTCCATTTGCAAAATGTGTGACGTCATCATTTGACGTCGAATAACGTGACGTCATTTGCGAGGAGATTTTTGAGAAGGGTGAATTTGCAGAACATTGGTGAAGGAGAAAGAAAGATTTTTTACGATGCGGGTCGTTTGTATCCTGGACGTTTTGTACCTAGTCGTTTCGTACCCTAACCGGTTAGAGTTAGGGTTAGGGTTAGAGTTAGGGTTAGAGTAGAAAAGGTACGAATCGACTAAATGAGGTGCACAACGACTAGGGTACGAAACGTCCTGTATTCGATTTTTTATCCCTCCAGGTTTACTGAAGGCCCTCGCAGCTGTATTGGGGGGGTTTTAATGCCAAAACCTGGAGGTTCAGCGCCAGCGGTTTTTATAACGTTTTGGTGTTGCCAAGAAAACGCTACAACAGAGTCTGAATGCAAAATGTGTGACGTGATCATTTGACGTCGAATAACGTGACGTAATTTCGAGGAGAAAGAAGGATTTTTTTATTTTACGATGCGGGTCGTTTCGTACCCTGGACATTTCGTACCTAGTCGTTTCGTACCCTAACCCTAACCCGTAGGGTTAGGGTTAGGGTTAGGGTTAGGGTTAGGGTTAGAGTTAGGGTTAGGGTTAGAGTTAGGGTTAGGGTTAGGCTTAGTGTAGAAAAGGTACGAATCGACTAAATGAGGTACACAACGACCAGGGTACGAAACGTCCAGGGTACGAAATGTCCAGAGTACGAAACGTCATGTATTCGCTTGGTTGTAGTTGTAATATGTTTATGTGTTTAATAAGCAGCCTATCCCGTGACATCTTTCAGAAGACACCGTGTGATTGGTTCACAAGTGCCCAGCGTTAGCTCCGAATCGTACATGCAGCCACGCGATTTGTTCATCCCTGTGAAATGTCGAGTTATTGGTGTTTATTTGATTCGCGATCTAAAGAACGAAATCGCCCTGAAATGTACAGTCCTGTCCTGGTAGAATGTGTTGATACGAGGGGAAAGAATAAATGTTTGAGTAAAGTAGCAGTCGTGTTGATTATCACATCACACGTTTTTCATCTTTAACACTGATTAACGTTGCCTCGCGCACACACACTCACGCAGATGCAATGCTTGAAGGCCTACACACATCACAATCCCAAAGAGATGTTCACACTCACATAGGCCCACGCCTATATATACAAAGTGCGCGATGCAGCAGAAAATAAAAGAAGGGGGTAGGGGGAGGGGGGACGGTGTGTAGACACAAAACGAGACATTACACAACAGATAAACGCACCTATGAAAGGGAAACTCTCATCCACACATTGTTTTGGTGTCTGTAAAAAATAAAACAAATCATGCTTAGCATGAGGGGACCAAAAGGGGTGATAACTCTAATAGCTCTGTGAGTAGAAATGCCTTCAAAAAACTTGAGGGACGTAGTTCTCATTTTTAATAACAAACCCCTCCCTCCTTCCTATCTCTGTCTATCAGTCCCTCTCCTTCTCTATCTCTATGTCTCTCTATCCCTCTTTCTCTCTCTTCCTCTCACGCACTCTCTCTTCTCTTCTCTCTCTCTCTTCTCTTTATTCCTCTTTCTCTCTCTCCCTCTTTTTCTCTCTCTTTCTCTCCCTCTCACACACTCTCCTCTCTCTCTCTCTCTCTCTCTCTCTCTCTCTCTCTCTCCCTCTCAGATACCATTAGTACTCTTCATTCAAAACCACCTTCGGATTGGTAGAGTATTTCTGTGCAATCACAGTTAAGAAATTCCGCGATGCCTTCATAATTTTAAAATATGGGCTAAATGATCTGAAGTGTAACAGACATCGTTACAACCAGATAAGCCAAGACGCAAAGTACCCCTTTTGTCAATAAATTGAAAATGAGGATCTTGTACCGTTAAGATGTACTATGCAGATCTTAGTAGGTAGCATCTCCTACATCATATCTACACAGGGGCGTATTATGTTTGTGCACAACTATTGAATTCACCGAGTACTACATACATAAGAAATGTGGCCATGTATGTGCACTATGCACCCAAACTTTGGGAAAATAAACTTTCCCTCCAAACTCAAACTTAACCATTGTCCATCACGTATATGGCTTGTAATCTTATCAATTGTAAAGGGCAGTCGGCCTAAAGACAATAAAAACCGCTGGCGCTGAACCTCCAGGTTTTGGCATTTTAAAAAAGATCGGGTTCGAACCCGCAACCTCTCGAGAAAAGAGGGGGAAAACACACACACACATAAAAACCAATAAAAACCACAACCTCTCGAAAAAAGAAAAGAAAAAAAAGTTTCAGCGCAGAATCAAACCTGGTCATGCATGACCAAGAGTCGAACGCTCTACCAGCTGAGCCATTAGAGAATTGCTATGACAGAGTGTTTGTAAAGCATGTAAATCCAATTCTAAGCTATCGGCCCAGGAACAATCAACCATATATTTTAAACATGATGGATAGGTTCAGGAAGCTCCTATTATGACATGTTTTGCTTTCCTTTGGCATGTCATAGACGCTGAATTAACACTCACACAGTCACACAGAGGAGGAAGTGTATTATAGATGTTCAACCCAGACATGTGCATTCGTACTCATTCAGTGATTCACGCACACACCGTGTGTGGTACTGCTACCGAGTACCGTCATTCTACAAGCAACGAGTCAATCCTGTTAACACGATTCATAACTGGTAGGTTTTTAGGCTAGATTCGCTTCGAAAAGTTGCAGAAAATCTGATGGTGGTAACAATCTGACGGTATAACAAGTTTTGACAAGGAAAAAACCAAGCAAGTAATCATTCTGACCGTTGTCAGCCATGTTCACCACGACAACGGCAGGATTCTAACGCATCATGAAGAAGGCTGAAATGGTCGGTGTCGGTGGTTGTTGTGACTCTTGACCGGTACTGTACTCCATGCACCTTAACGGTCCGTGTGATTCGGGTGTAATCTTAAGCTTAACGACGTTTATTGGCAGTATTACACCCGAATCACACATAGACCGCAGGGCGTGCCTTCGGATAACAACTCCTTCTACAGGTCCGCTCAGCCAAAATATGGACGATGTTCCCATATTATATTATGATAGTACATGGTATTGGGGATTGAAAACAACAAAGTTCCCTCTTCGATCGTATCTATTAAACAGTGAAAAATGACTTTTAAAAGTGCGAATTTGTATGATTCAAAACTATACAGGAGTTACTTCCCGTGACACATTTTCGTAGTTTTGGCCAATCAGAAATTAGGTCAGATTTACTGCGGAGATTTCACCATGGCAGCGTGTGCATGGGCCAATTGTAAACAGTGGCTACATCAAGCTTTTTAAACTTGAAAAATTCTATGAGGTAGGCTGTGTAGCATTTTAATAGTTCCTAGTGCTAGACTTGCATGCGTGGCGGCTATTATGCAGTCTAGGTGCAGCAGGTTGGGTTATACATAGTAGGGCTGTCTTTCCAGAAGTAGTCTAACGTACTAGCCTTGAAGTTGTCGACAGTGTTCGCAGATACGGCGTATTCACCCTTCTCAAAAAATCTCCTCGCAAATGACGTCACGTTATACGACGTCAAATGATGACGTCACAGATTTTGCAAAATGGAGTCTGTTGAATTGTTTTCATTGAAACACCAAAATGTAAAAAAGTCACTTTCTTTTCAAACCTCGATTCTGAAAATTTGATAATATTGAATGGGACCTAACTTCCAGTCAGTGTGCAAAATCTCAAGGAAATCCGTCCAGTAGTTTTTGAGATATAGGCCGTGGAGACGGGACAGACAGACAGACAGACAGACAGACAGACAGACAGACAGACAGACAGACAGCGTTACAATTACAGAGTCTGATATCTCTTCAGTCATTCGGCTGCATAGTTTGAAAGCATAAATATAGACAATGTGACGTCTTTCATTTTTCTGGTGTCATTATTATAAAGAATTTAATTTTTTTCATAGGATTGTTACTCAGTAATAGTTGTTTCATGAATCTCTTTCGAACATCATCACAACTGTTGCAATTAAATAGAAAAAGTTTTTCGTTCTGTACTTCATTCCTGCAGAATGAACAATTTATGTTTGGAGCTTCATTATTCTTGTATTCCCTGTTTAAAGTGCGGAAAATGGGAGGTCACATAGACGTTTCCAGCTATGACACAAATCCCCTCGACAGGGTCGTTGCTTAGTTACGTCACGTAGTTAGGGCGGTGTCGCTTTGGAAGTGTCACGTGACGTCGCTTCCATTCCTTACAATTCGGTCTCGATCATTCTAGTGTGTTCTAAAGCGTTCTACGGGTACTGCAAAAAGTATTTAAGCGCGCAAGTGTGTCTGGACATGTGGGAGCACAAAAAACAGGTGAGAGCGCATGCGCAGAGTCCTCCCTGAAGGAGCGAGTCCTCCGATATCCAGTCTCCAGAGTGAAGTGCAATGAACGAGTGAAGACTTGTCAGTCACTGCTGCATTGTGGTATCGCTGTGAACTGACAAGGGAACAACAGCAACAACAAAGCTTGTTCGAAACGATCATCGGACTTGGATTTTTTACTTTCTCGGCTCAAGCTTAGAGAAAGGCAGTACCTACACGACGTTACAAAGGAAATATTCGTAACACTTGTTTGAATTTCGTTCCCACAGCCCCATTCTGAACCCAAAGAGATCTCAAACTTTTAATATTGATTTCATTAAGATATTCTTCGCATTCAAATCGACTGGCACTCATATCTCCTGTACACGAGAGAGAGAGAGAGAGAGAGAGAGAGAGAGAGAGAGAGAGAGAGATTTGATTGATTGATCTTTATTCGGACGACGAACCATTTGAGCTGTATCCTCTATTTACAGCTTTAAAAGAGTATAGCAATAAATAAATGTACAAGAGATACATTACAAACGACAATGAAGACCACTAAACTAGTGAAGAATACTACTCATTACCGGATTGATACCCTGTGTCTCGATGACAATACCTGTCAAATCAATGTACTGTTAGATGTTTTGTAATGTTAGCAACATTTTCACTGCTCGTCGTTTAAAAAGCATAAAACACCAGCATTGTAATATCCCTCGTTTTCCCTAATTATTGGCCTGCGATTAAGTATTTGATTTTATTTACTAATATATAGATACATAAATGAAAAATAAATAAATAATTCAAGTTCCTCGACCCATCGCATTACACGTATGTGCCAGAATGATAATATTGCCATTAGCACTATGGTGCTGGAACTTTGAATAGATAGATAGCACATCTGAATACGCACGTAAAGGAAGAAGTCAATTATTACATCAACATTTTGACCGCTCAGTTAATTTACTCCCATAATTTGTTGTTCTCTTATTTGAAAGGTAAAGAGATCTCAAGCTTTAAAATATTGATATCATTCACGTAATTTTCGCATTAAAATCGACTGGCACTCATATCTCGTGTACACGAGAGAGAGAGAGAGAGAGAGAGATTTGATTGATTGATCTTTATTCGACCGACGAACCATTTGATGCTTTATCCTCTATTTACAGCTTTAAAAGAGTATGGCAATAAATAAATGTACAAAAGATATATTACAAACGACAATGAAGACCAC
The DNA here is from genome assembly GCA_034096865.1 of Theodoxus fluviatilis. Lineage (NCBI taxonomy): Eukaryota > Metazoa > Mollusca > Gastropoda > Cycloneritida > Neritidae > Theodoxus > Theodoxus fluviatilis. The sequence continues at coordinate 45,153 of JAWQFJ010000023.1, forward strand.
TAAACCAGTGAAGAATACTACTCATCACCGGATTTATACCCTTTATCTCGATAACAATACCTGTCAAATCAACGTACATTTAGATTTTTTTAATGTTAGCAACATTTTCACTGCTCGTCGTTTAAAAAGCATAAAACACCAGCATCCGTAATTATTGGCCTGTGATTAATTATTTTATTTTATTTACTAAAATATAAATAAATAAATAAAAAATAAATAAATAAATAATTCAAGTTCCTCGACCCATCGCATTACAAGTCTGTGCCAGAATGACAATATTGCCATCAGCACTATGGTGCTTGAACTTTGAATAGATAGATAGCGCATCTGAATACGCACGTAAAAGAAGAAGTCAATTATTACATATCAACACTTTTGACCGCTCTGTTAATTTACTCCCATAATTTGTTGTTCTCTTATTTGAAAGGCAAAGAGATCTCAAATTTTAAAATATTGATATCATTCACGTATTTTTCGCATTCAAATCGACTGGCACTCATATCTCGTGTACACGAGAGAGAGAGAGAGAGAGAGAGAGAGAGAGAGAGAAAGAGAGAGAGAACGAACGAACGAACGAACTAACGAACGAACGAACTTTATTTTACAAGGGTAGTGAATTAGGCAGTAGTGCCTTTCTTACATTCAGCCCTTGAGGCAAAATATTCAAATGTGGTGAGAGAGAGAGAGAGAGAGAGAGAGAGAGAGAGAGAGAGAGAGAGAGAGAGAGAGAGAGAGAGAGAGAGGGGAGCTGGGGAAAGGGGGAGGAAGGGAAGAGAGAATGAGAGTAAAAGGGTGGGTGGGTTGGAGAGAAAGGGTGTGGGAGAGGGTGGGTTGGAGAGAGAGGGTGGGGTAGACTGTGGTATTTACAATCAAACAATCACATCGAGATTCTAGTAGTTTTGATGTATTCGTGCATTTGTTGTGAGTTGACATACCTGAATGGCTCCATATTGATTACACACGTTTTGTGTTATAATCAAAGCCAGATATAAGTGTCAAAAGGGATTCACTTGCAAGTAGAGAGAACTGAGAGTGCAACCCTGCATCAAGGAAGCCACAGTATCTCTTCCAAGGTCTGTGTAACTCACGCAGGCAGGACGTTGTGCTGGCCAGCACTAATGCTATGAAGTGTATAACTCACGCAGGCAGGACGTTGTGCTGGCCAGCACTAATGCTATGAAGTGTATAACTCACGCAGGCAGGACGTTGTGCTGGCCAGCACTAATGCTATGAAGTGTATAACTCACGCAGGCAGGACGTTGTGCTGGCCAGCACTAATCCTTAGTTCATTTTCGCGGCTGAAATCATTTCTGAGTGGGGAAAGCATACGACGGCGTCGTCAATACTTTGACGTCATCAACTTGATGATTTGCGAGAACATTTCTCTATTTGGTCGTAATTACAAAATAAGATGACAGATAAACCCCAACATGTAAATATTTCTTCCTGGGATGAAGTCCTGACCGTCTACCAAATGTCATCAGCATCCGTTTAGAACTGTTGGAGTTATATTGCCAAATAATTAACTGATAAACGAACCGAGGGTATAACATAACCTCCTTGGCGGAGATAATCAAAGCGCAGAAACTTTTCACGTCCGTCAATATTCCCTTGATGGAACACTATCCTCCTTCCTTTCTACCTTCCTTTCTACCTTCCTTCCTTCCTTCTTTTCCTTCCTTCCTTCCTTCCAGCCTTCTTTTCCTTCCTTCCTTCCTTCCAGCCTTCTTCTCCTTCTCCTTCTTTCTCTTCTTCCTTTCTACCTCTTGCAACACGTGGTAGACACGTCACCATGGGAAGCCACCTTCAGACAGGTGGTGTCGGGTGTATCAGAGTAAGGGTAGTCCTGCAGACGTCCGTTTGAGACAGCATCCATTTGTGCAAGTGCTGCAGCCACACAAGTGGAGACAGTTGTTGCAGAAAGAGAGAAACAAGACCCACACACGTGAGCTAGACAGCCTTTCACGGTGCAAACGTCCTCCCCTGCCCAGCATGTCCAGAGACGTCCTGGTGGTGGAAGGAGCGCCGCGTCGCGGCGACGCACCAATTTCAACAAGATCATAAGAGGGCATTCATAGCCAACGACGCACGAACGAAAACCAAGTGCAGAAAAGTAATGCCTGGAACGAAAACTTTTCAATCCATTTGCAGATTACATTTTTGAATCCAAATGCAGCCGTGGCCCACAAAGAAAAACAATTTGTAAAGATTGTTCACAGTCACGGTGTTATCAACATTTTTCTATGGAAATTCGTGACGCACTTCGAGACGCTTGGATGTCATGTGAAAGGAAGGGCAGTATTGAAGACTGGAGGAGAACTAACAGTGGCGTTCATGCTTCATAAGTT
>JAWQFJ010000023.1:52500-60646 GCA_034096865.1 Theodoxus fluviatilis
CATTGTAGAGCAGTGACCTTTGCTAACGTAGCAGACTAATTACGCGTTCCATTGTAGAGCAGTGACCTTTGCTAACGTAGCAGACTAATTACGCGTTCCATTGTAGAGCAGTGACCTTTGCTAACGTAGCAGACTAATTACGCATTCCCCCAAAGCAGGTCGTAAAACCTTGTTCACCCAGTCATTCACACGAATGAAACCGCGTGTACAAGAGAATCCTTGATGGAGGCACGCTGGTCGCAAAGCACTTGGATGAAGTCCATTAGCAGTGAGCATGAGCAAACACAGCATAGAATTCGTCATTCGTTGCAGCATTTTTCATGGCGAGAACTTGCCCGCGCCTGTCTACTTGGAGCTGTTGTCAAGGTACATAGGGACGCTGTGACTCATTAGGCTTGTTTAGGAGGCGAAGCGCTGCGAAGCGATGCACAGCGCTGCACGTGTTTCACTCCTGAACAGCAATTTTGGGGCGTGGTTCACTCAGCGCTGTGCAGCGCTGTGCATCACAGAAAAGCACGCACTGGCCGTCGATGCGCAAAATAACCCTCGGAAACATCATTGTGGGACTGGAACGGGCTTTATTTGCCCCAAGCGCTCTGTATGCGCGAGTACTGGCAAGGAAGGATGACACAGTAGTGGACTTTATTCACGCAGAATACATTTAAACGTGCAAAAACGATGTCTGTGGCAAAGAAAACACTTTCTTAGCGTCTAGCAACACAACATGCGGCGCAGAAGATTTACCTTGCCTTTGACAAGTGTAGCGCTGCACTAAATCTGTAGGCGTTCACGAGAGGCAAAGAGCGCTCAATTGCCAACATGAAGCGCTCATGCAGCGCTTCGTACTCCTGAACAAGCCTATTGATTTCACGTTGGTTATTCCGCTTTCTGCACCTTTCATGTGCACACTTCCGCTTTCATACGTCGTTCCGAGCATTGGGTCTAAGGATTCACAAAGATCATTTCAAAATAAAGTACAGCCGTGCCCTGCTCACCTGTACAATCTTTCAGTCGGGTCAAATCAACATCGGCTTTGCTTTCAAAAGCCCCCTAGTTACGATTGTGCTGTCTATTGTTCACTTTATACTAGCTCTGAATTTTAAACAGTGCTGACGACTACGATATCGACTATTCTCGTCAGCCAATGGGTAATGTCAGGAAACCGGTGCGCAGCATGCTTCTATAAGAACGCGGTTTTTGATCGTCCGACCAGACAATAAAACGTCAAACAATTTCTCTATCTCTATCTCTATCTCTATCTCTATCTCTCTCTCTATTTCTATCTCTCTCTATCTCTCTCTATCTATCTCTATCTCTGTGTCTGTCTGTCTGTCTGCTTGTCTGCCTGCCTGCCTGTCTGCCTGCCTGCCTGCCTGACTGTCTGCCTGCCTGCCTGCCTGTCTGTCTGTCTGTCTCTCTGCCTCTCTTCCTGCCAGTCTGTCTGCCAGTCTGTCTGCCAGTCTGTCTGCCAGTCTGTCTACCAGTCTGTCTGCCTGCCTGCCTGCCTGCCTTTCTGTTTGTCTGACTGTCTGTCTGTCTGTCTGTGACTCTCTCTCTCTCTCTTTCTCTCTCTCTCTCTCTCTCTCTCTCTCTCTCTCTCTCTCTCTTCTCTCTCTCTCTCTCTCTCTCTCTCTCTCTCTCTCTCTCTCTCTCTCTCTCTCTCCCCTCCATCATCTCGCCCTGCTTTTCTCACAGCAGCACATGCCACTTCATGTTTGTAACGTCAGCCCCCGGAGGACTGATGCATTGCGTCTCCCTACTGGGACGTTAAAGGCGACTGACCATGCAGGGAACTAATGACTTGACTTGCTCTCAATCTAACCAGCTCTCACGAGTTTGTAGGGAATGATCTCACAACGGCGAATACGTCGTAAAACCTCATTCACTCAGTCATTCACACGAGTGAAACCGCTTGTACGAGAGAATCCTTGATGGAGGCATGCTGGTCGCAAAGCACTTGGATGAAGAGCACTAGCAGTGAGCATGAGCAAACACAGCATAGAATTCGTCATTCGTTGCAGCATTTTTCATGGCGAGAACTTGCCCACGCCTGTCTACTTGGAGCTGTTGTCATGGTGCACAGGGACGCTGTGACTCATTAGGTTTGTTCAGGAGGCGAAGCGCTGCACAGCGCCGCACGTGTTTCACTCCTGAACAGCTATTTTGCGCTGTGCAGCGCTGTGCACCACAGAAGGCTTGTTCAGGAGTACGAAACGCTGCATGAGCGCTTAATATTGGCAATTGAGCGCTCTTTGCTCCTCCTGAACACCTACAGATTTAGTGCAGCGCTTCACTTGTTAAAGGGGAGGTAAATCTTCTGCGCTCCATGTTGTGTTGATAGACGCGAAGAAAGTGTTTTCTTTGCGACATACATCGTTTATGCACGTTTAAATGCATTCTGCATGAATAAAGTCCACTACTGTGTCATCCTTACTTGCCATTACTCGCGCATACAGAGCGCTTGGGGCAAATAAAGCCCGTTCCAGTCCCAAAATGATGTTTCTGAGGGTTATTTTACGCATCGACGGCCAGTGCGGGATCGAAGGCGCCATTTTGAAAATCATCTGAATCACCTCGGATCGGTGATGCACAGCGCTGCTCAGCGCTGAGTGAATCGCGCCCCAAAATTGCTGTTCAGGAGTGAATCACATGCAGTGCTGTGCAGCGCTTTGCAGCGCTGCGCCTCCTGAACAAGCCTAGAAAAGCACGCATCAGAGGTGATTCACACGATTTTCAAAATGGCGTCTTTGATCCCGCACTGGCCGTCAATGCCTAAAATAACCCTCAGAAACATCCTTTTGGGACTGGAATGGGCTTTATTTGCCCTAAGCGCTCTGTATGCGCGAGTAATGGCAAGTAAGGATGACACAGTAGTGGACTTTATTCACGCAAAATACATTTAAACGTGCATAAACGATGTCTGTGGCAAAGAAAACACTTTCTTAGCGTCTAGCAACCCAACATGCGGCGCAGAAGATTTACCTCCCTTTTAACAAGTGTAGCGCTGCACTAAATCTGTAGGCGTTCACGAGAGGCAAAGAGCGCTCAATTGCCAACATGAAGCGCTCATGCAGCGCTTCGTACTTCTGAACATGCCTATGGCTGGGGACGCGTTGTCGTCACTTCCGGAGTTATTTTAGAAGCCATGTGCTTTCAGCCATGTTGGTAGGAGGCGAGCGCTGTCTGCTAAGCTGTGCTACGGGAGATGTATAACCATGCCGACTTCTTGCTGCGTGAAAAATTGCTTTAACAACCAACAAAAAGAAAACATTCTGAGGAGTCAAACGCTCCTACTACTTTATACTATCAGAGAAAACCAATCTAGGTCCGATTGTGCAAAGGGTGACCGAAGCTAGACGAAGAGGATGGAAAAAGAAGATTTACAGAATAGATCTGACCTTTCGAGACAAACACCCGGCGAGAATCAGCAGACACCTCCCACGAATCCTAATACAAAGAATCGATAGAGTTCCAAAGACCTATAATTCTTAAACTCTTCCAGCGTGTACGCCGATGTTCCGAGTACAACAATTAAATATGTCCATGGCACTCGTTGGCGGAGTGTTCCTCTGCATCAAGTTGGTCCTTCGTCAGCTGGTATGGATGGATGGATGGATGGATGGGTGGATGGATGGAGTTTTACGGCTTATCAGCTTTTGCAGGCTACATAAGGCCACCGAGCACAAAAACCACTAAAATAAATCCGAGTCAGCGCAAATCAAGTCACGATGTACCTACTTATTCGCCTCTTACGAATCGCGATGGATTGATACATGGATGGATTAAGTTTTATGGCATATCAGCCTTTGTAGGCTATGTAAGGCCATCAAGCACGAAAATCGCTAGAATCGAGCAAACGGATATCAAGTCACGGTGTCCCTATTTATTCGCCTCTTACGAATCGCGAAGGACGATGTGGTAGGTCAATTCTTACACACACACACACACACCCTCCAACCCACAGGGTGCGTCAGCTGGTATGGATCGAGCCCGCCGATCACCTCAATTTTGTTGAGGTAAAATCGACAGGCATCGGGCTTGCGAAAAGTCAACGTAACGCGTTTTCTTCCTCACGGACATTACCTTAGAAAGAAAAATGTATCAACTAACTCTAATTATTTTAGATGTTGGTTTCTTGGCACAGCCAGCTTACCATGTCGGAGCAGATAAACAAATAAGAGAAAAGCGAAACGATCACTCGTGCACTGAGTTTTGATGCGTGACCGGGACACTCCCCGCAGTATGTTTTGTTTGCTTTGTATGTAAGGTTTTAGCACTAGCTGTAGGTGTAAAAATGGTCAGTTATTAATATATTGGTGAATTTAGTTGTCATGAAACTTTGTTTTGTGCTTTAATGCCATTTTCTTGTCATAATCTTACACGTTACATTACGCCGAATGCGGGCAAGTTGATCATGCACTCATCGACTCTATGATCGTGAATTTTCTGTCCTCGCCTGACCAGGGAAACGAAATAGTCAATTCAAGCCAGAACTAAACAGTTATCTGCTGCCACTCATTCGAGCTTTACATGAAACATTATATCACACTAGCTCGATCGTCTGCTGGCGTAGTGGCTACGGTTCGATCGTGTTCGTCTGCTAGGTATGTACGGTGTGGTTTGTTTACTTCTATTCTGTGGGTTTTGTGCAGAAAGTATACGTGACAATAGTCTATTATGACTATTTTCGATTAGTTTTGTTAATCTAATTAAACTTTTTGCATGCTTTAATGCCATCCTTTTGCCACGATCTAGCGATAATCACTCCTCAACACAGACCCGAAACATACCCCAACATATAGCACCGGAAGTTGTGTAACCTACGATTATAGACGGTATTCACGCAGGGCCATTTTGAAATCGAAAACGAGACGGACTTGGCAAACAGCGGTGGCGTCCTTAAGCGGTCAGCACCAGTGCCGGTGCATGGAGTGGAAATCTCCTTCATGTACCTCCGTTCTCGCATGGAAATGCGGAAATATGGGCAAGTGATGTTGGTACCCACATTTAAAAAGACAAGTCAGAGGCTGTGGAGCGAGTCCAGCGCAGGGCTACCAAGTTGTTGAGTGAATGTCGGGAGATGTCTTACAGCGAGCGCTTAGAGTATTTGAATCTGCACTCACTAAAAGGAAGAAGGATTCGTGGTGACCTAATAGAGACTTATTAATCATACAATAATCTCGTAGACGTGGAGTGGAGCGACTTCTGTAAACGGACAAGTGTTGGTTCAATAGTAAGTACTAACCTAAGAAAGTATTGTTTCAGTAATCGTGTTGCTAACCTGTGGAATAACCTTCCGTTTCAGCTCAAGACTGCACCGACTACTAACGTTTTCAAAAACCAACTGGACAAGGATCCTACATTCATATCGTTATCTAGAAGCTATGATGAGTGACACTGTCGCAATAGGAAAATTGCGCTAAGACCTTATGTTATATAACGCAACACATTACGATGGGGCGTTCAAAAGGCTTCACGGCCTACATCTAGCCTCTCAACTACTACTACTACTAACTACTACTACCATATCCAGTAGAAGGAAAGAGAAAGGATACGAAAAGTTCATCGAAGGATTTGTGCATGACAGTCGAAGTAAAATAGGTTACCCTTCTCTTGTAGATCTATCTGTAGTGTTTGTATACATTATGACCGGTACTCATGAGAAACCTATTGTGATTGGTCCAAAAATATAAATCAGCCAATGGTAGAGAGCCATGTATAGAGCCTTGATCACACCGGACATGTTGATGTCGGCATGGCAGACGATGCAAGCCCAGCTGGCAGTAGTCGCTTATCTCGCAGTTTTGACTCAAAATTAAGTATATGATCAGATATAACAAACTATCTGCAAAGACAGCCCATGGTTATATTAGCGTAATAAATTAACATATAGGATTACTGACCTTATTTCAAGAAACACCGGTCATAATGATCAACACTACAGATAGATCTACAAGAGAAGGGTAACCTGTTTTACCTTCGATGTCATGCACAAATCCTTCGATGAACTTTTCGTATCCTTTCTCTTTCTTTCTACTGGATATGTAGTAGTAGTAGTAGTAGTAGTAGTTGAGAGGCTAGATGTAGGCCGTGAAGCCTTTTGAACGCCCCATCGTAATGTGTTGCGTTATATAACATAAGCTAGGTCTTAGCGCAATTTTCCTATTGCGACAGTGTCACTCATCATAGCTTCTAGATAACGATATGAATGTAGGATCCTTGTCCAGTTGGTTTTTGAAAACGTTAGTAGTCGGTGCAGTCTTGAACTGAAACGGAAGGTTATTCCACAGGTTAGCAACAGGATTACTGAAACAATACTTTCTTAGGTTAGTACTTACTACTTTGAACAAACACTTTTCCGTTTACAGAAGTCGCTCCACTCCACGTCTACGAGATTATTGTATGATTAATAAGTCTCTATTAGGTCACCACGAATCCTTCTTCCTTTTAGTGAGTGCAGATTCTAATACTCTAAGCGCTCGCTGTAAGACATCTCCCGACATTCACTCAACAACTTGGTAGTCCTGCGCTGGACTCGCTCCACAGCCTCTGACTTGTCTTTTTAAATGTGGGCACCAAAATCACTTGCCCATATTTCCGCATTTCCATGCGAGAACGGAGGCACATGAAGGAGATTTCGACTCCATGCACCGGCACTGGTGCTGACCGCTTAAGACGCCACCGCTTTTGCCAAGTCCGTCTCGTTTTCGATTTCAAAATGGCCCCTGCGTGAATACCGTCTATAATCGTAGGTTACACAACTTCCGGTGCTACATGTTGGGGTATGTTTCGGGTCTGTATTGAGGAGTGATTATCGCTAGATCGTGGCAAAAGGATGGCATTAAAGCATGCAAAAAGTTTAATTAGATTTAAAAAAAACTAATCGAAAATAGTCATAATAGACTATTGTCACGTATACTTTCTACACAAAAACCACAGAAGAGAAGTAAACAAACCACACCGTACATACCTAGCAGACGAACACGATCGAACCGTAGCCACTACGCCAGTAGACGATCGAGCTAGTGTGATATAATATTTCATGCAAAGATCGAATGAGTGGCAGCAGATAACTGTTTGGTTCTGGCTTGAATTGACTATTTCGTTTCCCTGGTCAGGCGAGGACAGAAAATTCACGATCATAGAGTCGATGGGTGCATGATCAACTTGCACGCATTCGGCGCAATGTAACGTGTAAGATTATGACAAGAAAATGGCATTAAAGCACAAAACAAAGTTTCATAACAACTAAATTCTCCAAGTATATTAATAACTGACCATATTTACACCTACAGCTAGTGCTAAAACCTTACATACAAAGCAAACAAAACAAACTGCGTTGAGTGTCCCGGTCACGCATCAAAACTCAGTGCACGAGTGATCGTTCCGCTTTTCTCTTATTTGTTTATCTGCTCCGACATGGTAAGCTGGCTGTGCCAAGAAATCAACATTTAATATAATAAGAGTTAGTTGATACATTTTTCTTTCTAAGGTAATGTCCGTGAGGAAGAAAACGCGTTACGTTGACTTTCGCAAGCCCGATGCCTGTCGATTTTACTAAAACAAAATTTAGGTGATCGGCGATCTCGATCCATACCAGCTGACGCTCCCTGTGGGTTGGAGGAGGGGGTGGGGCGCGGAGGGGGGGTGGGGGTGGGGGGTAAGAATTGACCCACCACGTCTCCCTTCGCGATTCGTAAGAAGCAAATAAATAGGGATACCGTGACTTGATTTCCGTTTGCTCGATTCTAGCAATTGTCGTGCTTGATGGCCTTACATAGCCTACAAAGGTTGATATGACGTAAAACTCAATCCATCCATCCATCCATCGCGATTCGTAAGAGGCGAATAACTAGGTACATCGTGACTTGATTTGCGCTGACTCGGAACTATTCTAGTGGTTTTTGTGCTCGATGGCCTTACGTAGCCTACAAAGGCTGATAAGCCGTAAAACTCCATCCATCCACCCATCCATCCATCCATCCATCCATCCATCCACCCATCCATCCATCCATCCATCCATCCATCCATCCATCCATCCATCCATCCATCCATCCATCCATCCATCCATCCATCCATCCATCCATCCATCCATCCATCCATCCATCCATCCATCCATCCATCCATCCATACCAGCTGACGAAGG
>JAWQFJ010000023.1:60668-65668 GCA_034096865.1 Theodoxus fluviatilis
AACCTGGAGGTTCAGCGCCAGCGGTTTTTATCTGTCTGTGTGTGTGTGTGTCTGTCTGTCCCGTCTCCACGGCCTATATCTCAAAAACTACTGGACGGATTTCCTTGAGATTTTGCACACTGACTGGAAGTTAGGTCCCATTCAATATTATCAAATTTTCAGAATCGAGGTTTGAAAAGAAAGTGACTTTTTTACATTTTGGTGTTTCAATGAAAACGATTCAACAGACTCCATTTTGCAAAATCTGTGACGTTATCATTTGACGTCGAATAATGTGACGTCATTTGCGAGGAGATTTTTGAAGGAGGGTGAATAGAATAGAATAGAATAGAATAGAATTCTTCGGCTTGCTTAGGCGTCCAGGGCCTGTATGCACGTCGGTCCGTTTAGTGGACTAATCGCGTTTATCCTCAGGGGCGGATCAGTTCATTTTTTTGGGGGGTGGGTTTCCAAACTTTTTTAAGACCGGGAAGGAAGGGGGATTTTAAGGCGCCTATATACATACCCGTTTGCAAGCAGATTTTGCTCTCGATCCGGCACCGGATCGGCAGCAAAAATACGCTTGACATCCACACGCAACGATTACACCGAGACCGCGCAATCGAGCGATTTTCACTTACGTGAAGCGAGGTCAGAATTTAGAGTTACGGCCTATCCTATACGAATTTTCGCGTATAAAGTTATCGCACCTCCGAGGTCCGATAGAGCCTAAACGCGTGTAAATAATATTACGGCGGCCATTTTTTTTTCTCCGAGCACGACAACGGCGTTTTCTGCGAAGAAACAGGATTTTCCGGGACCGAACTAAGCCATGAACAGCATTAATTTATCAAGGCTGTATGCTGAATGCATCAGTAGGTCGGGAAAGTTTCAACTTTTTACACATCGAATGCAGGTCAACGCAGATATACGTACGCGGCAAAGAATCTGCACCACCGCTTCGTTGCGTGCATGTTTGCACAGAAAACGCTGTATTTCGGGATACTAGAAACCCCATCCAAAGAAAATGTAAGCCATGAACAGCATTAATTTCTCAAAGCTGTATGTTGAATGCATCAGTAGGTCGGGAAAGCTCCTATATTTTAAAATCCGACAGGCAGGTCTCACGCATAGACTACACGTGGAAGCGTTGTTGCCATGGCTCTGAAAAGGGCCGTAACTCTAAATTCTGACCTCGCTTCACGTAAGTGAAAATCGCTCGATTGCGCGGTCTCGGTGTAATCGTTGCGTGTGGATGTCAAGCGTATTTTTGCTGCCGATCCGGTGCCGGAGTGTTAATTCAGCGTTTATGACATGCCAAAGGAAAGCAAAGCATGTCATAATAGGAGCTTCCTGAACCTATCCATCATGTTTAAAATATATGGTTGATTGTTCCTGGGCCGATAGCTTAGAAATGGATTTACATGCTTTACAAACACTCCGTCATTGCAATTCTCTAATGGCTCAGCTGGTAGAGCGTTCGACTCTTGGTCATGCATGACCAGGTTTGATTCTGCGCTGAAACTTTTTTTTCTTCTCTTTTTTCGAGAGGTTGTGGTTTTGTTGTGTTTTTATGTGTGTTTTCCACCTCTTTTCTCGAGAGGTTGCGGGTTCGAACCCGATCTTTTCTTAAATGCCAAAACCTGGAGGTTCAGCGCCAGCGGTTTTTATCTGTCTGTCTGTCTGTGTGTGTGTCTGTCCCGACTCCACGGCTTATATCTCAAAAACTACTGGACGGATTTCCTTGAGATTTTGCACACTAACTGGAAGTTAGGTCCGATTGAATGTATCAAATTTTCAGAATCGAGGCTTGAAGAAAAAGTGGTTTTTTAAGGTCGTACACTCCAGAGTGCCTCCCTAAATACGCGATTCATGGAATGGCGAAATTGCGTAATGTGTGACGTCATCAACAAAGTGACGTCATTTGCGAGTAGAATTTTCAGGATAATGGATTTCGTACACTCGGAAGCCATTCTAGTAAACTAGAGATTTCGCCTACCGGCAAAAGTATCACTAGCACAGTTCACATCACGTGATGGAAGGTTTTTGGCCAATTTATTCATACGGAGGTCACACGAGAGGCTTGTGGGATAGCCGATGTGCTCCCTCATATACGCCGTTAAAGTAGTTCTAAGACTATTTCGCACAAAACTCTTAACTTACTCTTATTGAGACAACAAACAAGCGTTTATTCGATACAATAAAATGTTTGTGTTGAAATGGAAACAAGTTTTGACATCTGAATGATTTTTGTAAAAAGTGGAGAGAAAAATAGTATCAGAATGAACTATTTTTGGCGCAAGGCTGTAATGCGAAAGGTCAAGCCTGTTGCGCATTCATCGCGAACTGTGCCAGAGTCAATACTCGGGTTTACAGAATGCTCGGAAGCACCTCCCTAGATAGTCAATAGATGTAAGAGCCTAATCGAGTCAAACTCTTTTCCTACGTTCGCAAAACAACATTTGGCTTCTTTGTATGATGAACGTCTACCAGCAGACGCAAAAAAGCGATACTACGCTGTGTTGGCGTCAAATTCATTCCATTTGTGAAACCGGTAAAGTATATGTACCATCTAGATCGTTGCCTTTGCTGGTTAAAAGCCTGGAATCGCCCAGCGAACTAACTGAATGTCGACACAATCACGCGGCACTGTTGTACATTTGCAGTCAACGTAAGATCTCGTACGACGATTTGATTCAAGGCCTAGTGCTAATTGTTTTGATGGTCTGGTCTCAGTGTCACAAGAATATGATGATTTAATCAATCCCTGATTTAAAAAATAAGTATGTTGCGCTATATTGATCGACATTCTGAGTGAAATAGATCTATTTCACTGTCCCGCCCGGCAAACTAGCTTGTTGCCGGGTTGTATCGAGCTTGTGTGTTCGTGTAGGCCTACTCAAAAGTCAAAATCACAGTCGTCTCCGAAACAAGGAATAATCAGAGTAAGGGGGAAAAACATTTCGTTTGTTTTGTTTTGTTCTTGCAGCACTTCAAAGATGGTGTGTAGGTCTGTGACTGTCTGTCTCCATGTGTTTTGTGGTGTGTAGGTCTGTGACTGTCTCCATGTGCTGTGGTGTGTAGGTCTGTGACTGTCTCCATGTGTAGTGGTGTGTAGGTCTGTGACTGTCTACATGTGTTGTGTAGTGTGTAGGTCTGTGTCTGTCTCTCTCCATGTGTTGTATGGTGTGTAGGTCTGTGACTGTCTCCATGTGTTGTGGTGTGTAGGTCTGTGACTGTCTCCATGTGTTGTGGTGTGTAGGTCTGTAACTGTCTACATGTGCTGTGTGGTGTGTAGGTCTGTGTCTGTCTCTCTTCATGTGTTGTGTGGTGCGTAGGTCTGTGACTGTCTCCATGTGTTGTAGTGTGTAGGTCTGTGACTGTCTGTCTCCATGTGGTGTGTAGGTCTGTGACTGTCTGTCTCCATGTGTTGTGTGGTGTGTAGGTCTGTGATTGTCTCCATGTGCTGTGTGATGTGTAGGCCCCAAGCTAAAAGACACACTTTTGTATGATTTATTGTGTTTTTTTAATGCCAAAACCTGGAGGTTCAGCCCCAGCGGTTTTTATACCTTTAAATTATTAAAACAGGCGAGATCTCAATATGCACACTCTTGCATAGTCACCAGCATGAATGCTGTCAGTCTGCGAACTTGATGTCAATAAAACAACAATATATGAGCTGTTAAGTACTGTCCCTCGTGGGCGTTTACATTACGGTACCATGTGGTAACACTAACACCAACAGTCAATAGCGGGAGATCGCTCCTGGCCAAACGGTAAGAGGATCTACTCTAGCCGACGTCAGAGCAAATACCAAGGCAAAAATTGGAAGTAAAGATGAACTTAGTAGCAGTTTCCACGGTAACGAGGCAACATAGAGCTTTTGTAGGCTAAACCGTCGTCAAACTACCGGTTTGCATCATCGTAAAGCGGTATACAGCGTGTTGTAGCTTTTCTGACGACATATGGCATTCTCAGCTCTCGCATAGCGGCATAGGTGCACATGTTGTATATCATGTTCATTAGCAACCTCCTCTGTTTGCCACACATAATCGTTTCTGGGTCAATGATTGAAAAAAACAAAACACGTTTGTACACTTTTCAGATAAATGTTCAGTGTTCATAACTCGACTGCGTGTCCATCTGATGCAACCGGTGGGTACAAGGTATCAGTCACTCACGACCAGCGAAAGGATTCATCGTCATTATCAGAAGCTCACATATTTTCTTCATAATAAAATCGAACTCACTAATTAGTTTTTCATAGTCGACGCCTTTCGATGAACTACTCTGTACATTCCAAGGATCGACAACGTCTTCTTCAGGTTCTTCTCCATTTCTTGAATGTTCTGTCACTTCAGCCTGGTCTGTGGACGACATCGTGTTTTCTGTGTGGAACTCTTCACAGGGGAGGAATGTTTGGAATTTGCCGGGCATCTTTTTGTAAGCTCTCTTTTCATTGGTTAGTTTTCGCCGGGATATTCTGACCATTACACGTGGCTCGGAGGAAAATTCAAAATGGCGGAGACAGGCCTGTAACGTTCCAAAGTATGAACCGTTCCAAAGTATGAACCGGAAATCGTCGCAGAGTTATCTGCCCGGCTCTCTCTTTATGCGATTTACCGCTCCTGCACCTGTTCTTCGCATGGAATATATCCCGACAAACGACGCATTAGTTGCTTTACGAGTTTTTGTGTTTTTGGTGCATTTGTGTCGTTTAACACATAATGTAGCGTTCAAAAAAGTTTTTCCCGTGAAAAGCCGTCTCCCCTGCCGGAAATAATATGGGAGTCACCTCCCTGTAGTCTATTTGTAGTCTGGTTTTATAAAACGCGACCGTTGACTGACTTGGCACGCCCGGGGAGTTATGCTAAGATCCGGCCGCGTTAATATATCTGCGTTTTGTGACAAACGTCTTGCTCGGCGGTACTGTACTCCATGCACCTTAACGGTGCGCGTGATTCGGGTGTAATCTTAAGCTAAACGACGTTCCGAATGTTTCCGACTTCGACCATTTCAGC
>JAWQFJ010000023.1:75668-77846 GCA_034096865.1 Theodoxus fluviatilis
ACTTGATACGCATCAGTATATATATCGCAGAGATGTTCAGACATACGTTGGCCCACGCCTATACACAAAGGTGCGCGACGATGCAGTGAAATAAGAGAAGGGGAGGAGGAAACAGTGTGTGCAGACACAAAGATAGACATAACTTACACAACAGCCAACTCAAAGTTCTTCCGTCCGGCATACGACTACAGTCCGTCAGCACCAAGACTGACAGACACAGGAAATCCTTCCTCCCTCAGGTTGTTGCTCTGTTGAATCAACCACAGCGCAGCCTGTAGCACCTCTTCTCTCTCTCTCTCTCTCTCTCTCTCTCTCTCTCTCTCTCTCTCTCTCTCTCTCTCTCTCTCTCTCTCTCTCTCTCTCTGTGTGTGCGCGCGCGCGTGCGTGCGTGCGTGTGTGTGTGTGTGCGTGCCCGTGTGTGCGTGTTTGTGTATGTGTGTGTGCGCGCGTGCGTGCATGTGTGCGTGTGTGTGCTCGCGTGTGAGTGTGTGTACGTGTGCTAAACTTACAATTAATTGTCATTGTCACTCATCACCTTTTTACCTCAGATAGCTCTGTGTCCATACTACTTAATCACACTTCCTCCTCATGTTATAAACTTTTCGTCTTCTGTAAATATCGTCAACGTTTTTTAAATTCCCTCTGTGTGTATTTTGTATTTTATAATTTCTACAAGGGAACTGCAAAGCAATTTTCCTACCATGGAAGCATGAATAAAGTAATGTATTGTATAAGCGTGCGTATAACAGGTAAAATCTTGTCCCTTCACTGTTTTGGGCTTTCATGTGTTTAGAATGTGCGGACCCAAAGGGGAGATCACTCTAATAGCTCTGTTATTCATGCAGGTAGCGGAAAGTACACTGTACAGTTACACCTAATTTGGACAGCTCTTAATTCGTACTTATGGACCTGTTGATTTTTTAGTAAGAAGTCGCGTGTAGAGCAGCAAGCACTACGGCTGTCTCGTTTGTGCCCACTACTATTTACACCGTGATTGTTTTTCGTTTTGCTTGTTGTTGATTTGAGTTTTTTTCTCAGATCGAATTCGGTCTGTTGCCGGTTACAGTCAAGTGAGAACTCGGTTCACTTCTACTGCTTTGTCACCGGGGCTGTTATATGGTTAGTTGGGATGCTCACCAGATCCCTTTTGGCCCCCCTTCACCTACACTTTTGGTTTCTATAGCTCGGCTGCCTTTGGCAATGCGGTAAATGCGTATCCTTGAGTTATGTTGGACATAACGTTGCTTTTGTATCGGCGGCGACTTTACGTCTGCGCGTACTCCTCCTGATGCATCCATCTCTTAGCGTATTTTATTTAATGCCTTGACACAGCGTATTTCGCTGGTTTATAAGATGTCCGTTTTTCTCTGATACTTTAGGCAATATATTGCTTCTCGATGTATTCTGAACCCTCATATCCTTCTGGTGAGTAGACAGTAACTAATAGATGTGTCGAGATAAGGTAAATGGTTTGTCGATTACGAATTCGACAACTTCAGTCAGACCCCTTCTCTGTTCACTTTATCCCCTAGAATATAATCGGAGTGAAGGATACCTCACGATTGATTGGTATGAGTCCCCTTTGGAGTAACACATCTTCATGTAGTAATTTTTTGGCTATATTTTGCTCTTGGAACACTTGGGGGAATGCGCTCTCCATGGTCTGAATACTCCCGCACTAGAATGCTGTCTAGTAGCCATAGATTCATTATTTACTTGCGGACACAGGAGAATGCTTTCGATCCACCTTTGTTATTCTCCAAATCTCAACTTTTTTGATTTACGTATATATTTTTTGTGTGTTTTTCTTTTCCCTATTTATTTGAGATTAGTAAAATATAATTGATAATTAATTATTTAATATACTTATAAACGAAAAAAGTCAATGAAAATATTGCTCGAGGAATCTGAACCATTATTATATGAGGAGCATTTTTCTTTAGTAAACATAATGCAATTTGTCTATGTTTATTTATTGTACTGAACCATCTCATCTTTTTTAGCGGTTACCAAATATTCACTAAAAGTCATTGTTCATTTTGCATGAACGCCAACACTATGTTTTTCCGCGATCTGATCCCCCTCTTGACGTTTTGCTGTCTTTTTGGCCAGATGATTGTTAATTCGTCGCTGTTTATGGCAATTTTAAGTCTGAATTTATTTAATAGGCACCGGTTC
>JAWQFJ010000024.1:0-22874 GCA_034096865.1 Theodoxus fluviatilis
ATTGATGAACCAATATTCTGCATGTGTTTATAATAACTTGTTATTCAAGCCATGCACTTTATTTCAAAATGTGTGTCATTTTGTCCTCTTTCATCTGATTATTATTATTATGTGTACATGTAGCCTCTCTGTTGTGGTCATTTTTGCATTTCTGAGACCTTGGTTAAATATTTTCACTTGGAATTGGATGACTAAATTTTTTCCTTCAACATTTAACCCCTTTCATGCACGAATTGCTTTGTCCTTGATCATTTCAGATTTGGATAGTCAACATGCCGAGCAGACAGAATTACATCATTCAGGTGGGCTGATGGCCTCCTCTCTTGATAGTTGTCCTCTGTATCAATAACGTCAGCAAATATGCTATGAATGCTTTGCCCTTTGGTGTCAGTGTTTCAACCCATACTCACAGTGTGAGCATTTCATGTACATAAGACCATTCTTCATATTACTATTTCTAAGTACATGTATATGTTAATCTTCTCATAAAATGACAGAGACATAGTTGGCACAGGCAAGCAAAAATGATCTATTGGTTATGTCTCATACTCATAGACTAACAATGGATAAATGTACACACAAACACACACACACACACAAACACACACACTGGAAGGGTCCTCTCAGATATCATCAAATGGTTGGTCTTTAAATTATGGAGCAGTACACCTCTTGCTATGAAGAGCAAATTAGGAGAGTGGGATATGTTGTTAACAAGAAGGGCAAAGCCCATACGACTCACATGCTTGACTTTGACCTTTACATGACCTTGACCTTCAGGTGACCCTCAAGGTCAAGGTCAAACAACTAAACCTACCAATGACATCATACACTAAGAAATGCTTTACATATTTTTCCTACCAAAATACCTGTGGCCTTGACCCAAGGTCAAGGTCATGCAACACAAAGCTGTTAATTCAAGACATAGGAAGCACAATGGTGCTTATTGGCACTTTCTACCATGAGATATTGTCACTTTTAGTGGTTCACTACCCCATTTTGGTCACATTTCATTAGGGTCAAAATGACCTTGACCTTCATGATATGTGACCAAATGTGTCTCATGATGAAAGTATAACATGTGCCCCACATAATTATTAAGTTTGAAACAGTTATCTTCCATAGTTCAGGGTCAAGATCACTTCAAAATATGTATACAATCCAACTTTAAAGAGCTCCTGTGACCTTGACCTTGAAGTAAGGTCAACCAAACTGGTATCAAAAAATAGGACTTACTTTGCCCTATATACCATGTATAGGTGAGGTATCCAATCTCGAAAACTTCAGAGAAAATTGAGAAAATGTGAAAATGGCTGTTTTTTATACAACATTTATGGCCCCTGCGACCTTGACCTTGAAGCAAGGTCAAGTCACTATGTATGCTTTTTGAGGCCTTGTCATCATACACCATCATGCCAAATTGGGTGTTGACAGACTTGATAGTCTCCGAGAAAAATCCAACGTTAAAGTTTTAAACGGACGCCCGGACGCCCAGACGGACGAAACGGGTGAGTACATAGACTCACTTTTGTTTCGCATGTGAGTAAAAAAAACCACAAAAAACCCAAACAAACAAATCCTGCCTCTCACTGATCATTAGTAATGTGAAACGAAATGTTATAGGAAGAGCCAAGCTCTCAGACTTTTATGTTTTAATAGAAACAGAATGACTGTCCCTGGGATTGCTCAGAGAGGAACACACACATACACGGACACACACACACTGTGCACACAAACATGAACTCACACATACACGTGCACACACACATGCATGCATGCATATACAATGAGCACACACACACACATGCATGTGCATGCTCATGCGCACTCACACACACACACACACTTGCAAAAGTCAGTATATGGTTTTCAAACAAGAAGGGCAAAGCCCATACGACTCACATGCTTGACTTTGACCTTTACATGACCTTGATCTTCAGGTGACCTTCATGGTCAAGGTCAAACAACTAAACCTACCAATGACATCATACACTAAGAAATGCTTTACACATTTTTCCTACCAAAATACATGTGACCTTGACCAAGGTCATGCAACACAAAGCTGTTAATTCAAGACATAGGAAGCACAATGGTGCTTATTGGCACTTTCTACCATGAGATATGGTCACTTCTAGTGGTTCACTATCCCATTTTGGTCACATTTCATAAGGGTCAAAGTGACCTTGACCTTGATGATATGTGACCAAATGTGTCTCATAATGATAGTATAACATGTGCCCCACATAATTATTAAGTTTGAAACAGTTATCTTCCATAGTTCAGGGTCAAGGTCACTTCAAAATATGTATACAATCCAACTTTGAAGAGCTCCAGTGACCTTGACCTTGAAGCAAGGTCAACCAAACTGGTATCAAAAGATAGGGATTACTTTGCCCTATATACCATATATAGGTCAGGTATCCAATCTCAAAAACTTCAGAGAAAATTGAGAAAATGTGAAAAATGGCTGTTTTTTAGACAACATTTATGGCCCCTGCGACCTTGAAGCAAGGTCAAGTCACTATGTATGTTTTTTGAGGCCTTGTCATCATACACCATCATGCCACATTTGGTATTGATAGACTTAATAGTCTCCGAGAAAAATCCAACGTTAAAGTTTTCGGACGCCTGGACGGACGAACGGGTGAGTACATAGACTCACTTTTGCTTCGCATGTGACACAAAAACAAGGGTGTGGCATAAGGTGAATGGTTGTTGTGCATGTCATGGTCCAGTGTGTGGTCATACAGCTCTCTGAGGTAGAGTCCGACACATTTTTTCACAGTCACCTTGAAATGCACTGACATTGATGTTCCAGCATTTGGAGAAGGAGGAGGCTGCTACTGCTTCTGACAATTAGGACTTGGGCTGTGTCACCAAGACAGGTGAGGAGATTCAAAGAATGATGTGTTCCATTAAAAGAATAATGGCAAATGGTGCAATACTGAAGATATTAAGGACTGTATCAACCAGTTTAAATAGTGTTTGGTTGTAGAACTGTTCAATGGGGCCATGTGTTTCTTGAATGCTGCACAACAAAAGGGGTGGAAAAAAGTTGTGGTTATGGTAAACTGACCAACCCAGTTTTTTTAATGCTGACCCTAAACGTTTTGCAATCATGGGGAAAAACCAAAATCAACAGTAATCAATGAACGGCATGCCATCAAACTTCCCTACCCTATGAGCTCTCGGGGAATTAATTTTTTTAAGTAAAAGAGTTTTAAACGAAAGAGAAATTGTGACCAGCCACGACAAAACCAGTGCTAAGTCATTTTTTGGACAAAATAGGGTTTTAATAGTTTTGAATTCTGCATTCATTTCTGTTTGTTTTGATATAAGAATGAACAATGTGAGTTAATTAGAATAGGAGTTACAGGCATTTCAAGTTGGGTACTGAAGCAGCGGTCATTTTGAAAAAACGATCTCAGAAGATTTACCCTCTTCAGACATTAAACACCTTAGCAACGGTATTTCAAACTCCGTTTAAAAAAATAGCTGACCTTATTTTTCTTTGACATCCACAGAGTGGGAACGCCGAGAGAGCGGCCTTTCTAACGGTATATAACATGAAGATGCTCTGCAAGGGTTTAGGTGTGTTTATTGCGGCTAAAATGAGGCAATTAACGCTAATTACAGGGAGCTTTTGAAACAATACATAACACAACAAGAAGGGCAAAGCCCATACGACTCACATGCTTGACCTTGACCTTTATATGACCTTGACCTTCAGGTGACCTTCAAGGTCAAGGTCAAACAACTAAACCTACCAATGACATCATACACTAAGAAATGCTTTACACATTTTTCCTACCAAAATACATGTGACCTTGACCCAAGGTCAAGGTCATCCAAGGTCATGCAACACAGCTGTTAATTCAAGACATAGGAAGCACAATGGTGCTTATTGGCACTTTCTACCATGAGATATGGTCACTTTTAGTGGTTCACTACCCCATTTTGGTCACATTTCATTAGGGTCAAAGTGACCTTGACCTTGATGATATGTGAACTAATGTGTCTCATGATGAAAGTATAACACGTGCCCCACATAATTATTAAGTTTGAAACAGTTATCTTCCCTAGTTCAGGGTCAAGGTCACTTCAAAATATGTATACAATCCAACTTTGAAGAGCTCTGTGACCTTGACCTTGAAGCAAGGTCAACCAAACTGGTATCAAAAGATAGGGCTTGCTTTGACCTATATACCACTTGTAGCTAAGGTTGCCATTCTCAATAACGTGGGAGAAAATTGGGAAAATGTGAAAAATGACTGTTTTTGAGACCACATTTATGGCTCCTGTGACCTTGACCTTGAAGCAAGGTCAAGTCACTATGTATGTTTTTTGAGGCCTTGTCATCATACACCATCATGCCACATTTGGTGTTGATAGACTTAATAGTCTCCGAGAAAAATCCAACGTTTAAGTTTTTTACGCCCGGACGGACGGACGCCCGGACGGACGGACGGACGACACGGCTCAGTACATAGGCTCACTTTTGCTTCGCATGTGAGTCAAAAATCTTTATTTTACCATCAAAATATAATTTTTCAAAATGTTTCGTTTACTGGCATGATAGGTTGAACCATGTAGAATCTATTTTTATCAAAAAGTGAAAATCACCCAGATTGACCCTCCCTGCCTTTTCTCAGACTTAGCGCAAAATAGGGCCGCGCGACTTAGCACTGGTTTTGTCGTGGCTGGTCACAATTGTGATTTATTTTCAATATGATCTCTTAGTCTTATTAAATCATATATTTAAAAATTTACCAAAAGTTCAGGTCAACCTACCGACCCTATTTATGTCACCATAACCAAAATGTTGGTTTTTTTTTTGCCCAAGCCAGTGACATGATCAGGTCAGTGGGGCCAGACTGCTTCTTATACAGTCCACAAAGTTAATCATGAGCAGTTACCTACTTCAGAGGCAGAATATTCAAAACAAACAAAATTACCGAGCTTCAGCTAAGTGGATGCTCAGTTAGATTTCTGTCATCACTGTCAACACAGCACAAGCGTGTCAAAATCTTGAGCTGCTCTGGCCCGACAATTTGTTGCTGGACACCACACACCATTCACATCTGTTCCTTATTCCATGTTGCAGGAGGCAGTGATGGGACCCCTCTTCACAGAACTGTACAAATTCTTTCATTTGCTGCCTGGGCTACTGGAGCATATCAATTAAATACAGGAATTAAACATACTTGTGTTTGTCCTTGATGAGCAGTTTCCTCCCGTCATGCCTCCACATAACCCTGTACATATGACTAAGCAAGAAGTTGCATGAGCCTGCAATAGTCACAGCACCCGAGTTATGTAATATTACATAACAAGCAGCACACCCCTAAAGACTACAGAGCAATGGGATGGGGATGGGGTTATTGTGTACAGAAATCAAGTAAGCGTTGTTGTTTTGCAACTCCAGCCAGCAGAAATAGATTAACTGAATTTATTAACAATTTCCTAGTGCTCTTCTGTAGGAACACAACCCATTTCAACACATAATCCTGAGCGAAGATAACATCACAAGACTGCACTAGATCACCCGTGACCAAGTGAAATTGCACAAGGTGCTGAGCTATCTTATCAAGTGTCAACCCATTCCTGTCTGTGGTGCAGTGAATGCAATAAAACCAGGTCAAATACTGATAGCAACAGTAATGAATCAATATCTGTAGACCTACAGTGCTTTCACTACATTAGCTGACTGGTTCAAACAGATTTGGACCTCACAAATAATTTTTTTGTTTTAGACATTTATTTGGAGCACTTAACCTGCAATTACATTCAGCCAGCAGATGTGTTCAAAGCTGCCCTGATCCCAAAGCTGCATTTCTGAGCACACAGTTTAACATGCATTGCCCCGACTACCTATTAGGCCAAAAAAAAAAGAATGTGTGGTTAAGGTAACATAGCCAAAAAAAATAGGGTAGGTAGGTCGGCAATAATTTTTTTTATAACTTTTTTTCTCTCTCGTGGAAACCAAATTAAACCTACTCGACTTGGAAATAAGTGTGCGAACAGACAACGGATATTCCCTTTGAACAATTTTGACTTAACTTCTCTTGGAATTAGGTAAAGAAAAGCATTGACTTACCAGTGAAGATATGGCTGATATGAGATTGTCTGCCCTTCTAGTGTCAGTATCATCAAAGATTATAATCTTTGGTATCATGTGACCAACCATCGGTGCTCCTAACGTAATTGAAATGCATCAGGAACTTGTGCTGCATGTTGATCATTCTCTTCTTCTTCCTCACTCTCGGCTTGCAAAACTTCACATTTGAAATGTATCGCCTTCAGTCCAAACGTGTCCCCGACCTCTCCAACAGTCAAACCCCAAGCCAACTCAAACCCATCCCCATCTGCTTTCCATGCGGTCACATCACCGTAGCCTCGAGCGACCACCCCATATTTTTTCATGTTCAATTCGGGATGAATGTTAAGAAAAACTTCCGTCATCGATGCCGTCTCTGGATATGCAGAAATCTGCTTCTTGCCGTCTTGATGGTCACATTTTGAGTTAACAGTCGCCACCAAACGTTCGAGGCACGCCATTTTTGTTTGTTTTTAGAATGAGGCTTGAAGAACGAGGTAAGTTACTTCCCTTTGCGCCCTGCGTCGTCTGTAACTACACAGGTTGTTTCCTGAGACTGAACGATCGATCTCTCCCTCAACCCACAACTTTGATTTTTTTTAAACTTCAACATTTTCAATAAAAAGATGTAGGGTCGGCGCCCCAGAATAGGGTAGGTCGGGTTACCGTAACCACACCAATTTTTTTTTTGGCCTTAAGGGTATCGCGGAAAATTGTGACTGACAGCTGTGATCATAAGCCTGGCTGCATGCTTCCCAAAGTATAGGCATCATGCCATAATGGCACTTCAGTTAACCCAATAGCCACAGGAGTGAATGTGTGCAAGTAGAATGGCAAGCAATTAGTGGAAATTAAAAATTAAATATCAAGGCTCTTTGATGAAGCTAAATTTTATGTTGATATACATGTATGTCACTGTCATGTCTCAGTAAACATTTAACTTTTAAGGTTAACAGTTTTGAATGTGTGTGCTGCTGCATAGATGCATTATGAACAGCTGAGGTGGGTTTGGAAGGAGCAATCCAAAGGCATCTTATGTGATCCTCTTGAGGAGCAGAGGCATGCTTCCTTTCAATAGGTAAAAACAAATAATTTTTCACAGATAAGCATTCTCAAGGTGAGTGCACAGAAAAGTTCAATGAGAAGAAAAGTTTTGGGCTTTATGAGCACTTATCTCTAAGTCTAAACATTTGTGTTACCTTTCAAAACGAAATGCACCTCTGGTCCCCCGAGAGGATCAGATATGATGCATTAGGATTGCTTTGGCAATACCTGCCTTTGGTGTGCATTTTTTGTGAGCATGTGTCTTCTGTGTATATCACGGCTTCAGCACACATATGCACAACTGTGCTTCCCCTGATGAAACAACACCTGGTGCATCAGAAATAAAGGGTAAGGCACAGACTATCAACAGTATTGGCCTCTCCATCAGGCTTGGTATACTCTAGGAGGAACATGCATATCTCATCTGCTATACCCTATTCAAAATGAACAAAGCACAGACATCCAGTTTGTTTCTTGGTGGAGATTCTAAAAGGTGCTGCCTTCTGTTTGTGTCACTCCTGGCAGAAACTGATGAACTAAACTTTAAAGTTACCGCTTTTTTCTTCTTCTGTGGATGATGCCATCAGCAGAGAACCATAAATCAAAGTTACCAAGTTTTCCTGTGGATTAGTAGGAACGGGGAAAAGAAGGGGGGCCATGTAAAAGGGCTGTATTTAACAACAACAACCACAGCATTCTAGACCAAGGGGAGTATGCATTGACCTTGCACACAGAATTTTATTGCTAATGCACCAGTAAAGATAGAAAACTATTTATCCATATCACTGTACATCTGATTAATTTCATCATTAAAGGTAATGGAAGAAAAACAACAATCTTGTTATGTACACTAATTTAAGTGGTTGACAATGCCAACAGGAAGTCATGAGTTTTGTTTACTATGGTCAGCAACAGGAGAAGCGGAGGATAGCACAGTCCATGCAAAAAGTAAAGACCATCCCCAGAAATTTCCTCAAACATTTGTAGAAGTAATAATCATCATACTTAAATGACAGATTCAGATGCAAGATGGAAGTACTCCATTTTAAAAATTAACTGGAGACATATTATGAACATCTCAATCCATTGAGCTCATGATCTCTAAAGAAAATTGTCAGACGTGAAACAATGCTCAATTACTTATCAAAAGAATGCATGATTGATACCCCCATCAGAAAAAGAAGAAACTGAACATAAGCGATGGTGTGAGCAAATTTACTGCATAAGTTATGAGTATTCAGAAATAGAACACACTAAATGAAAGCAAAATAAAATTTCTACGACTGCATCTCACATATATCTACTATGGAATGATGAACACACAAATTCATAACTATGCCAAATTTTTTCAGTTATTACACTTACAGCATTTCACCCAAATTCACATTTGCTACAAGCACTAAAGGAATGCTCATGTAAAGATTTTGATTAAAATAAATAAAGCAATATTCAGAGACAGTCACTGCACTCCATAATGAAAAGCAAGCCTTGAAGACCGATGGAACTCCAGCATCTCAGGGAAATGGTTCCTGTCACAGTTCTCTCTTGTGTGAACTGAAGGTTGTCTGATGTCTGGCGGTCCATTAAAGGTGCACGGTGAACGCACTGTGCTTGGTGTCCATTTTCACAACTTGCTGGACACAGTCACTTGTCGCTCACGCAGACTTTCTTACATAGTTACAGCAACAGTTGCAGTCACACAGGGGTCGGTAGGATGAAGTTACATCGCTGGACTCGGCAACGAAATCGGGGTTTTGCATTCACATTCACTTGAACACGCCAATGGAGTTTCACGCAATCAATCAATTCTTATTCAATCAGAGTTTACGAGCAGCAAAGATGATAATATTAGAATCCAAAGCAATCATAAATTGTTCCCATTATTTTCGTCAATTCACGATCAATGATCATCATCATGGCAGCGGCTTCATCACAAACAGTGCACAGCCAGTGACAGTTTCCTCAATGAATCAACATATTCGGACGAAAATTACCCCGTCTGGGCAAAGGAACTTGCCTTTTCATGATGCACAGCGATATTTTGTACTGTATGAAGGAAAAAGAGTGGGAAGACAGCAGTGCCCGTGAGTGGGACCCACCCCTCACCAAGAAGGCAAGAGTACTTGACATCAGCCGGATGCTTTCCTTCGGGCGTAGTATCCAAGGCAAGCACAAATACCAAGGATTCCTATCACAAGGCCCAGGGTAAGTGCAATGGCATCGCCGGCATCAAACGCGGCAACGCCAGGCACAAGCATTGCCAAGAGGAGCAGAAGCACGGTCAGCACAGTGTACAACGCCATTTTCGCAGATGAGCATGTGATGACTACTGTCATGTGACTTTAAAGAGTACTTTGCCCAACTATGTTAAAATTGTGTTTTTTAAAAAGTATTCTTCTGTATCTAAAAAATAATAAATCTGCTACGTGTATTTTTATGAAAGAGACAAAGGCAATTTATCACACAAAAACTTCTTATTTGTATTTACGACTGATTGGTTTTGAGATTACCTGACACTACCAGTCATGGCGGCGTCCGAGGTAAACGACAGAGATGTTGAACACTACAAGCCGACTGTAGACTTGGACAGTGGTGCAAATGTTGGCAGTCCACAGTTGGGAAGGAAAGTACGGACAGAAATTGATTCTCACGAGGAATCTGGGACTCCGCTGAACACGTCTTGGACGTTTTGGGTCGACAAGTAAGATGTTTGCTGAGCCTTGTCAAACTCGGAACTCGAAGTCCAGTCCGTATTGATAATTGACTATTGTCATGAAGGAGTATAACCAAAGATTATCATGTGCCCGCTTTGTCATGCGTTATCATCAAGAAAATATAAACGGTTTTTAAATGCATTATATTAGTATATCAATCTGGGTTTAAGAAACTATTGTTAACTGTTTTATAGAGTAGTTTCGACTTGCGAAAGTTCAGTTCTTGGACATTTTCCGAAAATGTAAACAAATCTTGTTGGGTCGCCGGCCGAGAATGCATCGCCTTGAAGTTGTCACAACTTAAAAAGTCAGAATAGAATAACATTGCTGTTTATTACGCGAGATTTTGTACGAATGGTATTCATTTTGTGGACGACCTAGAAATGTATTAATGCAAGCAATAGTGAATTTGAATAGTACGGTTTGGTTTTGGTCTATTCAAGTTAGTTGAGAAGTGGATTGACCGATATCGTATCAGTCTATGTGAATTTGTGATGAAGTTTTCGTGA
Organism: Theodoxus fluviatilis; assembly: GCA_034096865.1. Lineage (NCBI taxonomy): Eukaryota > Metazoa > Mollusca > Gastropoda > Cycloneritida > Neritidae > Theodoxus > Theodoxus fluviatilis. The sequence continues at coordinate 10,365 of JAWQFJ010000024.1, forward strand.
CAGAAAAATAAGGTTTCATATTGGAATTTCAGTGACCAATTTTTTTCAAGCATAGATTTGCTGTGATGATGTTGCAGGAAAGCCCACCATGCCGTGTTGTTGGTCAGGCAGTATGAAGTAGGTCAAGTCAAGAAAGTTAATGTTGCATTTAATATTGCATTTGAAACGATTTGATTTTTACATTATTTCATTTGAAATGCCAGCAGAAACAAGATCATTGAACATGTTTGAAAATTTCATAAATGTAATTGAATTGCTGCTGTCATTTAAAAATGATAATTTCACCTTCACTTATATTCCATTAATGATTAAACAGAAATTAGCTTGTGAGATTTCAGAGAAATGTCAGTGGTATGGGAATTTATTATAATATAATTGTTGGTATGTAAAAGTTTCTTAATATAAAATTTAAGAACTTAAACTCTGTCACATAGCAATATTTTACTATTTTATGAAGCAGGAGAAGCATTCATACTCATAGTAAAATTATGAAAATTAATGGTTAAAGAAAGCTTCGCATTAATTATGTGCTTTTAATTGCACCAACCCACAGAGACGAAGCTGCGGAGGCACAATGATTTTGAAAAATATCATGCACTGTTCATGTGCCAAAAGTAGTATATACTGTGAGTAAATGGAAAAGAGTAGACAGACTTCTTCAGTGATTTCACTTTCAGTATACCAGTGAAGCAGGTTTCACTAAGACAAAGTTGATATGTGGATTTTTTTGTCTTTGTCTTTTCTCTCTCTCCACACACACACACACACACACACACACACACACACACACACACACACACACACACACACACACACACACACACACCCGAACTGGCCATGGTAGAGAATCTGTGCATTGGAATTATCTAACACAGTTCACAGTTCACAGTAATTTATTTCGCCAAGTGACATCATTTAAAAAACGAGCATGAGGAAAACTAAGTGATGAAGGCTAAAAGAAACAAAACAAAAAGCCAAACGCACGCATCGCTTACACACCCTAACACGCAGTTTATAAAAAAAACAACATATGGACATTACCCCATGTACCTCACTCACGCCACACACGCAGCTGCACACAGACAAGAGATAAGACTGCACCTGGAACCAGAGGGTTAACTGGTAAATGGGGCAATATATACAATAAACAGTTAAAGTTACTGTTTAAGAACTGTTGACAAAAGAGGTACAAACTAAGAATAATACACCCACCCACCCTTTTAGGTGACTGACGAATACATAAAGACAATAAATAATACATATGGACAGAAACATGACCACTAAGACGTACCCCCTCCCACCCCCCGTCACCACATAAAAAGTATACAATAGAACAATACAAAAACAGCCCTGCACAAGTGAAAGCTACAACTCTCCCCCCCCCCCCCCCCCCCCCACTACACTCAGTAGCAGTCCATATGTCCCAGAGGAAGCGCAAAAGAGAAAGTGTCACTGTCACAGATGTGGAGAACTGTGCGCACCGTCGACAGGATCAGCGGCGGCAAAGCTGCCTGGGGGGGTTCTGGACAGCGTTGAGCTCCGTCATCGCCGTGGGGAAGAACGAGTTCTGGAAACGGCATGTACGCGTTTTGAGGGACCTGAAATGACGGCCAGAGGGAAGGAGCTGAAAGAGGGGGACAAGCAGGGTGGGAGGGGTCGGCCACAATCTTTCGGGACTTGCGCACTATGCGCTGGGCGTAGATAGAAGCTAGGGAGGGCAGGTCACGGCCGATGATCCCGCCAGCAGCGCGCACGACACGCTCCAGCTTGTCTTTCTGCTGTTGGATGGCACCTCCGAACCACACACTAGTACTAGATAAATCTATAGGTAATAATTTATTGCAAATACTTTGTCTTTGCTTTTTAATTTATGAGCTAGACTTGTGAAAATCCTCCTCATTCCATAAGGAGAGAATGAATGAGGATGTATGTCTCAGTATTACATGTTTTCTGGTAACTTTTTGAAAGTTAAGTGTACCACAGGCAGAAACTTTGCTAGGTGTCAGAACACTCACAATGTCAGGGAATCAAAAGAGAAAATAAAACAACTTTTCCAATTCAGATGCTTAAAACATTCGTGTATTTGGCCATTGGTTTGTACATTATTTCTTTTCTATTTGTACCTCCTTTCTTTCTAGCTTGTTTGGCAAATGTATCAAGTAAAAACTCTATACTTTATGCTCTTAGATAATCCTTAACATATGTGGTTTAGATGGAAACAGTTTTACATGAGGATTGTCACCAGGCTGGGTCACAGAGGAAAGATACTAGTTAACCAGCTGTTAATTCAACTGTGCATGCTGTCATCAAAATCTTACACAATGGATTTCTGTTAAATCTACTTTACCCTGAAATCTAAAACCTTCTATGGTTGCAATATGCAATGATCATATCCGAGTTCCCTGTGTCATTTTGAAAATGCATTGTGTCGGTAGGTCTGTGTGATATATAGAAGCAAATAATATGTGTTTGACAGGTCCATCAGGGGTACCTCAGCTGCTGAATATGAGGCTATGCTGAGGAAGCTGTACACAGTGAGCACTGCTGAGGTAGGCTTTGGCAATCCACACTGCTTGGCTGCTGAAGTTTTCATCATGACACCATCATTTTGTCTTACTTTTGCTGGAACAAATCTTTGGGTTGATAATTTGCAAGTCTATTGTGTGTGCTGTTTTGTTGCAATTTTGACTGTGTGGTGGGTACTGTTTAAATTTGCCGTTCTTGCAAAGTGTCATAGCTTCTCTATTAATGACAGCATTAACAGTCTGAATTATGTGCATTTTGGTAGGAAGAAACTATAAAGAGTGCAAAATTGATGATAGAATCAATGGCAGTGCTGCCTGTATGTTTAGTGGCTTGACTTGGTAGGAAGAAACTATGAAGAGTGCAAAATTGATGATAGAATCAATGGCAATGCTGCCTGTATGTTTAGTGGCTTGACTTGGTAGGAAGAAACTATGAAGAGTGCAACATTGATGATAGAATCAATGGCAATGCTGCCTGTATGTTTAGTGGCTTGACTTGGTAGGAAGAAACTATGAAGAGTGCAAAATTGATGATAGAATCAATGGCAATGCTGCCTGTATGTTTAGTGGCTTGACTTGGTAGGAAGAAACTATGAAGAGTGCAAAATTGATGATAGAATCAATGGCAATGCTGCCTGTATGTTTAGTGGCTTGACTTGGTAGGAAGAAACTATGAAGAGTGCAAAATTGATGATAGAATCAATGGCAGTGCTGCCTGTATGTTTAGTGGCTTGACTTTTTAGGCCAAAAAGGAAAAGTTGTGGTTACAGTAACACCGCCAGACAAAATAGTGTTTTAGGTCGGCCTGGACTTCAAAATGTTTTAAGAGAAATTATAAAAAAAGGTCAAATTGAATATAAATCACAATTTCTCTATCACTGAAGAAAACAAATTACTTGAGTGTTCATATGGCAGGGAAGATGAGATGGCACACAATTTGTTGATTAATATTAATTTCTTTCCCATTATTCTATTTCTTTTTTTTGCATGATTGAAAACAAGTTTAGGGTCAGCAGAAAAATATAGGGTCAGTAGGGTTACCGTAACCACAACAACTCTAGTAGATGATCAGATACAAAACAGACATTGAGAAAGACTTAAATTTCACAGGAGAGCCTCAGACTGGATTGACATTATCATACAGCTGATTCTGAAATGCTCTGTGGCCAAGTGGTTAACGCACTTGACCTGCAGTTGCTTGCATCTGGTGGGTGCTATGTTCGAAGCTGCGCTGATTTTAGAGTCGCATCCTTGAGCAAGGTGTTTCACTCACACTGCTTCTCCCCATCCAGGTGTGGAATGGGTAGCTGTAAGGGCTGAGTTGGAAAATCGTTAAAGCTGACTTGGTCCATTCATCTGCAGCCTGGATGCATGCTTCCCGGAGAGTTGAGATGGTGTTGAAGTCATGAAAAGAGGTAGTCCAATGACCAGGGGGTAAATCTGTGTGGTTTGAGCATCCATCAATGGGTGGAAAAGTTGCAATATATAAAAGAGTGCCTTTACCTTTACCTTACTTATTCCAAAGAGACTCAGTTGAAAATGACCACTTTTTATCTTGAGGATTCTTAACAAGTATTTGGTAAGAAAAGAACGTTGGTTATTTGTGTCGTGACCTTCAAAATTTCCCAAATGGAAAGGAAACAGAAATCATATCAACAATTATAGGTGTTCAGGTAATATACGATCTCATTTTGGAGGTTGCCCCAAGATCATTTGAATGAATATACACAAGTTATCACCAATAGTTTTTGTATTCTCTGTCCTGCTTCTAGGGTTTCTGGAGTGTGTACAACAATGTGCCAGACCCCAGCAAACTGAATGTGCGGTACAGCTACCATCTGATGCGGCATGAGCGACGGCCCATGTGGTAAGTGCATACAATCTGGCTGCCCTTATCATGCATTTATCTTCCTAGTGACATCAACTGTAGTGGCCAGGAACTTCTTAATATTTAACTGTCTGAATGTCACGGGCCTATTTATTGGCTCATATTACCAATCATGGACTGATAGCTGGATTTTTAGACCCTCCTTATTGGCACACTTGCCTTGTTCCCTTGCTTTCGTTGCATGTGGATCATTGATGGTGTTAACTTTTACTATTGAAAAACTCGGGAGTTATTAGATCTCTTGAGAAAGGTAATTTGTGTGGTTTATTCACATTATGCTGTTTAAGTGGGATTTCTAGAGTGAATCCCAACTTGAAAATGTCACACTGCTGCTCTACGAATGTGGGGCCGAAGCTGATAGGACGAGAGTGACTACTAAGTTTTATGGATACAAATACACAATGGTGATTTCAAGGCCACAAGCTGACATCTGTCAAATTGATCTGACACTATCACTACAGTGCCTGTTTCTTGTTTGATGCTTTTCTTACTATCTCTTTGGTTCCAATGAAATCAGACCAGCCAAGAGCTCAAAACCTGCCTGGACATATATTTCATGGGAATCTTGGTCAGGAGAGAGAAGCTTTTTACAGCTGTATTAGGTATTGAACAGAACTGACTCTGTTGAAGCAACCTACAATGCAGCTGCACAGCTGAAATGAATTCTCTGCAGAAAGAACCTGATGTCTCATTGAGAAGTAAAATGGGTTATAGTTATACTATAGTGCAAAGATCATGGTATGGGTTATTTACTAGGTTGAATTGAGCTTATCTCTTAATGTCAACTTTTTCTTGAAGTGTAGATTTCTGAGCTTGTTGCAGAAGGTGTTTTGATGTTTTCATGTTTAGTGCATTTTCTTTGAAGGGAGGATGTGTGCCATTGCAGAGGGGGCCACTGGACGATGAAGATTAAGAAGTGTGACGTGGTAAGTGGATTGCTTCTTCCAAAGCAATTTCCTCCTTTGCACTTTTTTCTCATATACATACAAGTATATTCCACTTTTCTCATATACATACAATGTATATTCCACTTTTCTCATATACATACAATTATGTATATTATTAATATTAATAATAATAATGAGTATTTATATAGCGCTTTCCGTGCACAAAGCGCTTTACAAAGTTTAACCTTTAGAGCGCCGCCAATTTTCATCATTGCTTTACCCCAGACAGACATGGGACTGATCCGTATTTATACTGATTTCCGTATTTTTTTTAAAGTCAATGGGTCATTTCTGAGATCGACGCAAATCCGAAGAGAAAATGGGGGGGGGGGGGAGGGGGTAGGGTGAACTTTGGCGCCTTCGCAAGTTCGGTTGTCGGGTCGTTCCGTCATGTTTCACGAAGTACTGCGACGTCATTTATCCAAACTTTGCGCTCGTTTTGATTGGTCACGATCATTGCTGATCTTTGCCGAAGCTGAAAATACTCGTTTTCGGATTCTCCGAGCGCTTGTGCAGTTGTGAAGTCAAAGCAGTCAAAATGGCGACTTACTCGAGTCAAAGATTATAGTCTTTGCTCGAGTGTTGACGGAAAATGAAAGTGTTGAGTCCGCGAACATCGACAAGGTTGACAGTGTGAAAAACAAATGGAAAGCGCAATGGCTGTCGGAGAGAATTGTAGTGAAATACAAGGGCAAGGAGAGATCCCAGTTGATCGGCGATTCCATCACAAAAATCGACGTGCCTGGAGAAGCCATTTGCAAGTGGTGCGAGAAAGGAATCATCAATTACGGGACAAATGGAAAGTCTGCGTTGGTAAAGCAACTCACCACCAACAAACACGCACTGAAATTGGATTTGCATCGAACAACGCCGCCTGTGGACCCAAAGATTCGGCAGCCACTGGAACTCCCTGGAGATCAACCCGTGTTGTACCTCATCATGCTACGGTTCCAGTTGATGGCCGAAGTCGTAGACCATCCCACATTGCTTTTGCTTGGAAATCATGGAGCCGCAAGGTAGCCTCTTCTTCTAAAAAGAAGCTGCAGACTCCCACACCCTCCACATCAGCTGTGGTCAGTGCTTCGAGACGGGAAACTGTACCTCCAGTCACTGCTAATGGTGTGTCTTCGGGGTTTTGTATTCCCAAGATGGCCTCTTCTTCCGCCATGAAGGTGGTGCAGACCCCCACCAACAAAAGATCGTCATCTGTGCCCGTGAGTGAAGCTAATGTGGTGCCGGCCCCAGCAAAGAAAAGGCAGGTTTCCAGTGGTGACCTGAGGGATTTCTTCAGCAAACTTTCCAGAGTGTCAATGAAATGAAGAATAAACAGTCACAAAATGAACAGACTTTTCTATGTACAATTTATTTGTATTTGCACACCCAACACACAACTATTGATGGCAGAGATCAATCTAAAACAGACACGTGATTTTGGGTGAGTACTTCAAAAATTTTACTTTTTTTTTTACTGTAGCTGTTTCAGTGAATAGCCTAGAAAGTTAATTTTCCTGCTCAGATTGCATCAGATTGCACCATTTGGGTTTCCCTTTTTAAATAAATTTCCGGGGGGGCATGCCCCCGGACCCCCCTTCCTTGGCGCTTTGCGCCGTCGGTTCGGCGCTTCGCGCCTTCAGTTTCAGTATTTTTCCCAATTCCCTTGTCCCATGTCTGCCCAGAGCCACAAATTTTATTATGTGTGATCAAATTGAACACCATGTTTACTTAAAAAATCATTATTTATTACCTATTTCAAGCTTTGAAGTAGATTTTTGGAGGGTGAGTAGAAAAATGGATGGCCTACATGGCGCAATTAATGAAAATGCCATAGAATGTTTTTTTTCAGCTGCTAAAGAATATTGGAACACAGACAACAACAAAAAACAAACAAATTCACTGTATTTTCCTACACTGATCTATGTATTCAAGAATACAACAGCTTTTGATGAAAATGCAAAAGTGCATAGAGTCTCTAAGTAATGGAGATACATCTGAAAATGTTTTAGGGTAAAACTAAAACAAAACAAAAAATCCTACAATTACTTACGCTGGGGAAGTCATCCGAGTCATTTTCATCTGAATCAAGCTTCCGCTCCTCTCAGTCTCGATCTACAGACCACAACTGACATCGGTCAAAGCACTGTGTTTTCCTACACTGCTCTATTTATTCAAGAATACAACAGCTTTTGATTACTTGGAAATACATCTGAAAATGTTTTAGGGTAAAACAAAACAAAAAATCCTACATTTACTTACGCTAGGGAAGTCAGCCGAGTCATTTTCATCTGAATCAAGCTCCCGCTCCTTTCGATCTAAGACCACAACACATCGTCGAAGCACGTGGTTGCCTCTCTATCCCTCCATCTCCCATCACAACAATGTCAGTAAAGCCTTCGAATTTATATTCTGAGAGTCAGAATCGAAAAATAACTCCACAAGCGCTTCAACTTCTTCGTCAGTCGCCATACTGGCAAAGAAAAAAGTCCCGTTCACAAACGACAAAGACGCAACTTCATGAAAAAATTCGCAGAAAATTCGCCCACGTTATCTCAATCGCCAAAATGGCGGATCTCGTTGCCACGTGATCCCTGCACATGACTGTGATATTTTTAGAACAGCATGACTTAATGGCAGCGTTAGGCAAGTAAACAAAGCACGTCACTATCGCTCGGCGCACTGATGCGCCGACAGACGTCTGGGGAATGTACGCTGTGGCGCATCAATGCGCCGGCGGCGCTCTAAAGGTTAAAAAGAACATAGTAACACAAGCAAACTGCAAACAACTATAGCAACAAAAGGCAAGATAAAGCTGCAAACAGACATCAATCGTGCAAACTTACATGCAAAAACTGAAAAAGCAACAGAAACATAGAAAAGGAACAAAAGCACACAAGCAAATAAGGCAAAGCAACAAACAGATATCAACCATGCCAGCAAGCAAGCAAACAGCTATAGCAATGAAAAAGCTGGAAACAAACAGATTCATGCAAGCATAGAAGCAAACAACCATAGCAACATAGAAAAAGAACACAAAAACATACAAACAAGCTATCAGTATCACCTCCCTCCACACTCACTCTCTTCTCACACACACAATTCTCAAATTCTTTCTGCTTTGGTGTCTAGGGGTATCAATTCACTCACTCTCTCTCACGCTCGCATGACGTGACACAGTATTCATCAAAGATTTTCTTTAATCAGACTGAATCATGCATAAAATCAAATTCAAGGCAATATGAATGAAAATGTCAATCAATCCTATCAGTCTACTCTCTGACTGAAAAGTAGAGGATTAATTTCACTGACCCAAAACCAAAGTTGACCCAAGAGTTACTCACAAGTTCTCGCAGATAGGCGATGACGCTGCTAGAACTTTCCAACGATTAAAATTCTGCCCAAAATGATGTCCACTCAGAAATGGGCACTCACAAGCACACACTCTCTCTCTCTCTCAAGGCTACACCTCGAAAGGAGAGGATCAAAAAGGCCATAGACACTTGTGGGTTCCCACACACACATGTACACGTGCGGACACAGGTTCGAACACCAGCCAGCATTCAGAACCGAACGACGAAACTTTCATGTGGCGAGACAGCATCATAATCCAACAAAGCTGGACCTTCATTCGCAGAGGACGCTGTTCTTCTTAATACAACCTTTCAGATGGTTGGGGGAGGATGAGACTTTTAGCATGTTTCATCTCAACACGGAGCTGCTCGAAAATACGTCTGCTCATAAATATATTCCCAGAGTCAACTGAATTACATAATTCCAGCGTCTTTTACTCACAGCGCGTGTGCCACCACCTCCCGTCAATCAAATCATTGTTGCGTCACTGATAATTTTAAAAAACCAGCCGGTTTAAACCGGTCTCAGAGTGCAAAGCTCAGCCAAACATCGACATGGCGAATCGTATCAAACAATACAGAAAATGGAACAAAGGGTGGACCATAACACAAGCAAACAGATTAAAGTAATACATACTGACAAGCAAGACTAGACAGGAGGCACAACCTGATTTAAAAAATACCTCAAGTGTGAAAATTACTGATGCAGACGTTTTTCAAAGTGTGTGAAAAAGAGGGTTTTGAGGTTAGATTTAAAGGAATTGAGATCTTTGCAATGTCAGACTAAGCGGGGGAGAGAGTTCCATGCGACGGCAGCAGAGTGAGAAAAAGCTCTTCCACCGTGCTGATCGCGAGTGTAGGGTTTGATATAAAAAAATTCTAGTATCAGAGGATGAGCGGAGTGTTCTTGCGGGGGTGTATAGTTCGAATGGTTGTGAGAGGTATAGAGGAGCAGAGCCAGTGATGATTCTGAAACAGAGGCAGCAGCACTTGTATTATATTCTCAGGTCTACCGGGAGCCAATGCAATTTCTTCAACAGGGGGATACAAGACTGGGTTCGTGGGGCTTTGCAGACAAGACGGGTGGCAGAATTTTGAACACGTTGAAGCAGAAGAGTTGTAGATTTGGGACAGCTAATTAGAATCAAGTTGCCATAGTCCAGCCTAGAAAGTATGCATGATGTAACTAGTGTTTTGGTGGCGCCTTCTGTGAGAAAGGGGCGAATAGAACCTATTCTTTTTAATTCTAAGTAAGCGGCCTGGCAGACTTTTAGAACATGTTGTTTCATAGAGAGATCACTAGCTAGAAAAATTCCAAGATCACGGACAGAACCACCAGTGCCGCCTCCTAGACTGATAGGAGGGAGAGTGAGGGAGGTAGAGAGTGAGGGTTTGCTGAAACGGATGGCTTCTGTTTTCTCGCAGTTTAGTTTCAACTTGTTGGTGGACATCCAGAGTTCAACGTCAGCAATCCAAGACTGCATTGAAGTGGTCATCTTGTCATATTCTGAGGGAATGGCTGAATTCTGAAGCTGAGTGTCATCAGTAATCATTTCGTGTAGAATGGAATGTCCGTCGATGAGTTTAGTCAGAATTAGGTATACATGATGAACAGGTCAGGCCCCAGCACTGACCCTTGAGGAACGCCAAAAAGAAGGGTGTTTTCTTGGGATGGGATGTTGTTGACAGTGACAAAGTGTCTTCTGCTTGAAAGATAGGACCTGAACCAATTTAGGACTTAATTTTGAATGCCTAAGGTGTGCTCAAGGCGGGACAGAAGAATTTCGTGGTCGATGGTATTGAAAGCGGCCGAAAGATCTAACAGGAGGAGAAGGGAAATCCTGTCCTCATCTAAAGAATTGAGGATGTTGTTGAGAATGCTGAGAACTGCAGTCTCTGTGCTGTGGCCTGCGCGGTTGGCGGATTGATGGGGAGTGAGGAGGTTGTTCGCTGACAGGTGGATGGACAGTTGATGCAGGACGATTTTTTCTAAGATTTTTGACATGAAGGGGAGATTTGAGATGGGCCTGTAATTTTTCAGAATGTTGGGGTCCAGGGAGCTTTTCTTTAGAAGGGGCTTTATGACAGCTTTTTTTTAATCTTCAGGGACAGTACCGGTGGAGAGGGACTCGTTAAATATTCTTGTGATGGTGGGTAGAAGGAAATCTAGGTGATCACAAAGTAGAGTGGAGGGAATGGGGTCAGTGTCGCAGGACATTTTGGCAGACTTCATTATGAGTTTACATACAATATCTTCCGAGACTGGGTGAAAAACAGGGCATGGATTACAGGCAAAAGTGTCAACACAATCCAGTTTTCTCATTTACATACAATGTATATCCACTTTCTCATATACATACAATGTATATTCCACTTTTCTCATATACATACAATGTATATTCCACTTTTCTCATATACATACAATGTATATTCCACTTTTCTCATATACATACAATGTATATTCCACTTTTCTCATATACATACAATGTATATTCCACTTTTCTCAGACAGTGACTTGATCATTTTGTTTTCTCATCAGGGGCACTAGTATTTCCCTCGCCATTAATTTGTGTTTATCATGTGTTGACCAGGTGATCTATTTTGTTATTTTCTCTTTAATTTCTCAGAAGAAATAGAAGGGGGGGGGGGGGGGGGGGGTCTGGGATAAGTTTCATGAGCTGTTTGATTTCCTCTTTCACTTGGATTACAATCTGAACTGTAATTTTCAGCCAGCTCTTGGCAATTCTGACTGAGGATAAAACCATATTCTTGGTTGTCAAAATGCCTTGGTCATTACCCCTCCTTAAATGGTGCTACTCCATTGATATGGTGATTCCTTCTGTAGCAGAAAGAGTTAAATGAATTTACCATGTCTTCCAAAATGCTATACATGTATCAGTTTTGTTGAGAAGAGTACAACGATTTACTTGTAGAACTATGGAGCAAATGTTGAGCAAAAGACGTTTTGAAATAATTTTTGATAAATCTTTATGATTATTTTTTTTTATGTAGTTGATTTCTGATGTGTCTGTCACTCCGTGCTTTCAAGTCTGATAGCCAGTTTTCTAGATGTGTCTATCTTTACTTCCAGGATTAATGATATATAATCTGGGATTGTATATTCAGCAGAATTGATTTGACACCAAAAAGAAAGCCAAAGTTGGATCCAGTGTATGTCCACAAAGTTATAAAATGAAACAAAAAAATCATTTTCATGATTTTCTCATATTATATAGAGTGAAGTCTGGAAGGAGTTACTGGTGGCATTGATTGGGGAACAGCTTACCAACCACATTGCTGAAGGTTTGGCTTTGATTTTGTTCTCTCTTCCTGTATGTGTTGTGTGTGTGTGTGTGTGTGTGTGTGTGTGTGTGTGTGTGTGTGTGTGTGTGTATGTGTCTGTCTGTCTGCCTGTCTGTCTGTCTGTCTGTCTGTCTGTCTGTCTGTCTGTCTGTCTGTCTGTCTGTCTGTCTGTCTGTCTGTCTATGTCTCTGTCTCTCTATGTCTATGTCTGTCTGTGTGTCTGTTTTGTCCCCTCCTCTCCCCTCCTCTCTCTCTCTCTCTCTCTCTCTCTCTCTCTCTCTCTCTCTCTCTCTCTCTCTCTCTCTCTCTCTCTCTCTCTCTCTCTCTCTCTCTCACTCACACACTCACACACACACACACACACACACACACACACACACACACACACACACACACACATGCTTATTTCAAGTTTGACAGCTTAAAAAGATTGACCAAAAATGATTGACCAAAAATGATTTCCTGGGTTTTATTAAAATCTTGCCAGCACATGAGGTACTTTT
>JAWQFJ010000024.1:22896-60396 GCA_034096865.1 Theodoxus fluviatilis
GGCGCATCAATGCGCCGGCGGCGCTCTAAAGGTTAAAAAGAACATAGTCACACAAGCAAACTGCAAACAACTATAGCAACAAAAGGCAAGATAAAGCTGCAAACAGACATCAATCGTGCAAACATACATGCAAAAACTGAAAAAGCAACAGAAACATAGAAAAGGAACAAAAGCACACAAGCAAATAAGGCAAAGCAACAAACAGATATCAACCATGCCAGCAAGCAAGCAAACAGCTATAGCAATGAAAAAGCTGGAAACAAACAGATTCATGCAAGCATAGAAGCAAACAACCATAGCAACATAGAAAAAGAACACAAAAACATACAAACAAGCTATCAGTATCACCTCCCTCCACACTCACTCTCTTCTCACACACACAATTCTCAAATTCTTTCTGCTTTGGTGTCTAGGGGTATCAATTCACTCACTCTCTCTCACGCTCGCATGACGTGACACAGTATTCATCAAAGATTTTCTTTAATCAGACTGAATCATGCATAAAATCAAATTCAAGGCAATATGAATGAAAATGTCAATCAATCCTATCAGTCTACTCTCTGACTGAAAAGTAGAGGATTAATTTCACTGACCCAAAACCAAAGTTGACCCAAGAGTTACTCACAAGTTCTCGCAGATAGGCGATGACGCTGCTAGAACTTTCCAACGATTAAAATTCTGCCCAAAATGATGTCCACTCAGAAATGGGCACTCACAAGCACACACTCTCTCTCTCTCTCAAGGCTACACCTCGAAAGGAGAGGATCAAAAAGGCCATAGACACTTGTGGGTTCCCACACACACATGTACACGTGCGGACACAGGTTCGAACACCAGCCAGCATTCAGAACCGAACGACGAAACTTTCATGTGGCGAGACAGCGTCATAATCCAACAAAGCTGGACCTTCATTCGCAGAGGACGCTGTTCTTCTTAATACAACCTTTCAGATGGTTGGGGGAGGATGAGACTTTTAGCATGTTTCATCTCAACACGGAGCTGCTCGAAAATACGTCTGCTCATAAATATATTCCCAGAGTCAACTGAATTACATAATTCCAGCGTCTTTTACTCAAGAGTTATTCACAGCGCGTGTGCCACCACCTCCCGTCAATCAAATCATTGTTGCGTCACTGATAATTTTAAAAAACCAGCCGGTTTAAACCGGTCTCAGAGTGCAAAGCTCAGCCAAACATCGACATGGCGAATCGTATCAAACAATACAGAAAATGGAACAAAGGGTGGACCATAACACAAGCAAACAGATTAAAGTAATACATACTGACAAGCAAGACTAGACAGGAGGCACAACCTGATTTAAAAAATACCTCAAGTGTGAAAATTACTGATGCAGACGTTTTTCAAAGTGTGTGAAAAAGAGGGTTTTGAGGTTAGATTTAAAGGAATTGAGATCTTTGCAATGTCAGACTAAGCGGGGGAGAGAGTTCCATGCGACGGCAGCAGAGTGAGAAAAAGCTCTTCCACCGTGCTGATCGCGAGTGTAGGGTTTGATATAAAAAAATTCTAGTATCAGAGGATGAGCGGAGTGTTCTTGCGGGGGTGTATAGTTCGAATGGTTGTGAGAGGTATAGAGGAGCAGAGCCAGTGATGATTCTGAAACAGAGGCAGCAGCACTTGTATTATATTCTCAGGTCTACCGGGAGCCAATGCAATTTCTTCAACAGGGGGATACAAGACTGGGTTCGTGGGGCTTTGCAGACAAGACGGGTGGCAGAATTTTGAACACGTTGAAGCAGAAGAGTTGTAGATTTGGGACAGCTAATTAGAATCAAGTTGCCATAGTCCAGCCTAGAAAGTATGCATGATGTAACTAGTGTTTTGGTGGCGTCTTCTGTGAGATAGGGGCGAATAGAACCTATTCTTTTTAATTCTAAGTAAGCGGCCTGGCAGACTTTTAGAACATGTTGTTTCATAGAGAGATCACTAGCTAGAAAAATTCCAAGATCACGGACAGAACCACCAGTGCCGCCTCCTAGACTGATAGGAGGGAGAGTGAGGGAGGTAGAGAGTGAGGGTTTGCTGAAACGGATGGCTTCTGTTTTCTCGCAGTTTAGTTTCAACTTGTTGGTGGACATCCAGAGTTCAACGTCAGCAATCCAAGACTGCATTGAAGTGGTCATCTTGTCATATTCTGAGGGAATGGCTGAATTCTGAAGCTGAGTGTCATCAGTAATCATTTCGTGTAGAATGGAATGTCCGTCGATGAGTTTAGTCAGAATTAGGTATACATGATGAACAGGTCAGGCCCCAGCACTGAGCCTTGAGGAACGCCAAAAAGAAGGGTGTTTTCTTGGGATGGGATGTTGTTGACAGTGACAAAGTGTCTTCTGCTTGAAAGATAGGACCTGAACCAATTTAGGACTTAATTATGAATGCCTAAGGTGTGCTCAAGGCGGGACAGAAGAATTCCGTGGTCGATGGTATTGAAAGCGGCCGAAATATCTAACAGGAGGAGAAGGGAAATCCTGTCCTCATCTAAAGATTTGAGGATGTTGTTGAGAATGCTGAGAACTGCAGTCTCTGTGCTGTGGCCTGCGCGGTTGGCGGATTGATGGGGAGTGAGGAGGTTGTTCGCTGACAGGTGGATGGACAGTTGATGCAGGACGATTTTTTCTAAGATTTTTGACATGAAGGGGAGATTTGAGATGGGCCTGTAATTTTTCAGAATGTTGGGGTCCAGGGAGCTTTTCTTTAGAAGGGGCTTTATGACAGCTTTTTTTAAATCTTCAGGGACAGTACCGGTGGAGAGGGACTCGTTAAATATTCTTGTGATGGTGGGTAGAAGGAAATCTAGGTGATCACAAAGTAGAGTGGAGGGAATGGGGTCAGTGTCGCAGGACATTTTGGCAGACTTCATTATGAGTTTACATACAATATCTTCCGAGACTGGGTGAAAAACAGGGCATGGATTACAGGCAAAAGTGTCAACACAATCCAGTTTTCTCATTTACATACAATGTATATCCACTTTCTCATATACATACAATGTATATTCCATTTTTCTCATATACATACAATGTATATTCCACTTTTCTCATATACATACAATGTATATTCCACTTTTCTCATATACATACAATGTATATTCCACTTTTCTCATATACATACAATGTATATTCCACTTTTCTCAGACAGTGACTTGATCATTTTGTTTTCTCATCAGGGGCACTAGTATTTCCCTCGCCATTAATTTGTGTTTATCATGTGTTGACCAGGTGATCTATTTTGTTATTTTCTCTTTAATTTCTCAGAAGAAATAGAAGGGGGGGGGGGGGTCTGGGATAAGTTTCATGAGCTGTTTGATTTCCTCTTTCACTTGGATTACAATCTGAACTGTAATTTTCAGCCAGCTCTTGGCAATTCTGACTGAGGATAAAACCATATTCTTGGTTGTCAAAATGCCTTGGTCATTACCCCTCCTTAAATGGTGCTACTCCATTGATATGGTGATTCCTTCTGTAGCAGAAAGAGTTAAATGAATTTACCATGTCTTCCAAAATGCTATACATGTATCAGTTTTGTTGAGAAGAGTACAACGATTTACTTGTAGAACTATGGAGCAAATGTTGAGCAAGACGTTTCGAAATAATTTATGATAAATCTTTATGATTATTTTTTTTAATGTAGTTGATTTCTGATGTGTCTGTCACTCCGTGCTTTCAAGTCTGATAGCCAGTTTTCTAGATGTGTCTATCTTTACTTCCAGGATTAATGATATATAATCTGGGATTGTATATTCAGCAGAATTGATTTGACACCAAAAAGAAAGCCAAAGTTGGATCCAGTGTATGTCCACAAAGTTATAAAATGAAACAAAAAAATCATTTTCATGATTTTCTCATATTATATAGAGTGAAGTCTGGAAGGAGTTACTGGTGGCATTGATTGGGGAACAGCTTACCAACCACATTGCTGAAGGTTTGGCTTTGATTTTGTTCTCTCTTCCTGTATGTGTTGTGTGTGTGTGTGTGTGTGTGTGTGTGTGTGTGTGTGTGTGTGTGTGTGTGTGTGTGTATGTGTCTGTCTGTCTGCCTGTCTGTCTGTCTGTCTGTCTGTCTGTCTGTCTGTCTGTCTGTCTGTCTGTCTGTCTGTCTGTCTGTCTGTCTATGTCTCTGTCTCTCTATGTCTATGTCTGTCTGTGTGTCTGTTTTGTCCCCTCCTCTCCCCTCCTCTCTCTCTCTCTCTCTCTCTCTCTCTCTCTCTCTCTCTCTCTCTCTCTCTCTCTCTCTCTCTCTCTCTCTCTCTCTCTCTCTCTCTCACTCACACACTCACACACACAGACACACACACACACAGACACACACACAGACACACACACACATGCTTATTTCAAGTTTGACAGCTTAAAAAGATTGACCAAAAATGATTTCCTGGGTTTTATTAAAATCTTGCCAGCACAATGAGGTACTTTTTAGACTAGGATAAATTCTCGAAAAGAGGCCTAAATAAAAAGAGGTAGGCATTTGTGGGTAATTAATGGCAACAGGTTGATTCTTATGGATTTGGGTGTGCTGAATTCATTTCTGCCTGTTGCCAAAGTCAAAAATGCCTATATTCGTTACTATTCAACGGTTTCCAAGATGGCCGCCATGGTATCAAGAGACTACTAATTCTCAAACAAATGCTTATATCTTTGGTGTTTTTAGAGATACAGTGTTAATTTTTGGCTAGTTGGTAGATGACCGATAGGCAATGGTTGCCTTGTCAGAGTATTTGACCTTGACCTTAAGTCAAGGTCACATGAGACTTGACAATATTGACTTGTACTGTTTTGTCATGTGTGCATTTTAAGTTGTCTTTTGGCAGTAAACTACTGCGAACTAATCACTAAAAATAAGTGATATTACCCAGTAGGTATTCAGCATTAAAATGAATATACATTGATCATCATTCTGACAAGGTCAAGGTCATTTTGACCCCATATTTCAGATGTGTTTAAACTTGGACGCCATCAAGATTTGCAGTGGCTCATCTGTTGTACACACTGGACATCTGATTCAACAATTACATTTCAGCAGGGGTTCAGATCAATGGTGCACAATCAACTAGGTCAAAGGTCAAGGTCAAAGTCAAAGGTCACTATTTGGACCGTTTATTCTCAAAAACGGGGCCTAAAATAGAGATAGGCCAAAGGGTCACGGTCAGTTCACCACTCGTTAAGACACTCCTCGTGCATTTCCCGGCATTTGCACGCTGCTGTGCATGGTAGCTTCGCCTTTCTGCATCTGCACCTTCCACTGCTGCACTGCTTCTGGCAGGTGCAGAAGATGATGTCTACGCACGCGTCTGGAACAGACGGAAGGGTTTTCAGGACGGGGAGGAAGACGCCATCCTTCAGTTGCCAGCCCATGCTTTCAAATGGGCTAAAGCTGAATATCAGAATCTGCTGGTAGTGAGGCTCGGTGGTCTCCATACGTCCCTCAATTTCCTCAAAGCCATCGGGCGTCACATGGAGTGCTCTGGTCTTCTGGATCTGTGGGTCGAGAGCAATGTCCTTGGCCCGAAAACAGCTGAACAGGTGCTGGCAGGCAAGTCCTATGTCAGAGGGATGCGAACTCATAAGTTGACCTGGCAAGCCTTGTGGAGAATACTCCTACCACAGTTGCTGCAGTACGTCCACGGCAGTGATGATGAGCTCGCACAAGAGATTGAAGACGAGATGGTTCGTGATGACACAGCAGCACTTGTACATCTTCTTGCCAACAAACGCTTCACAGACCTTGTGGACTCGTTTGCTGCTTCGCGGGCCAATCCAAACTTCCAGTTCTGGTGGGAGTACCTGAAGATGGTAGAAATTCTCCTCCAGTTCACACGCGCCAGTAGAGATGGCGACTGGAATCTGCATCTTCAAGCTTTCACGGCAATGCTCCCCTACTTCATGAGATATGATCATACCAACTATGCTCGATGGGGCACAGTCTACGTCAGTGAAATGAATCAGCTCCCCGAAGAAGTGAAGAAGGAATTTGAAGCTGGGCACTTTGTTGTGAAGAGGAGCCAGAGCAAGTTCAACCAGGTGGACCCAGATCAAAGTCAAGAATGGCTGAACGGGATTGGAAAGTCATGTGGAGGGATTGTGGGCATCACAAAGACACCGTCTGCTCTGAACCGTTGGGCCCTCTCGTTCAATCTCCGATCTCACATTGCAGGAGAAACAAGAGCAGTCTTTGGAGCAGAGGTTGACGAGAAGAGCATTCACAACGAATGCAACAAGGCCAGAAAAAGACAAGACAAAACTGATGAAGAAAAGTTGTTTGACAACCTTAAACGCTTCAAGGTTTTTTCTCTGGATGTGCCTGAAGATCTGCAGAACATTGCATCGAAGGATCTTACAACCAAGAACATCGAAGAAAACCTGTTGACAGCACGTGAAAAAGGACAAGAACAGGTGAAAACATTTGTTCGGGAGAGACTTGTGCCCTGTGAAGAGAGGAAAGTGAAATTCCGCGATGCTCTGCCGAAGAACAAGCCTCTGACATTTGCCAGTCTGTACGAGGTGAAGCAGAAGGATGCAAAGAGTGGGAAACAAAAGACGGTCAAAGCTGACAGAAAGATTCTTCAGCGGTTGATCACGGCCTATGAAGCAGGGCGCAGTGTTGATCTTTCTGTGATCATGAAGCATGAGCTGATGCCAGTACCCCCTTCACTTGCTGAAACTGATGGCAGTTTAAGGTCAGGATCAAAAGCAAGCTTGCTTAAAATCCTCACAAGTGGTGTAAACTGTCCTCCAGGCATTGAAGCACATGAGCTTGGAGACAAGGCAACACTTGTCGTTGATGGGCAAGCACATGTTTGTGCACTTGGAAAGCCACAAGGTGCAGCTACATTTGGTGATCTTGCTGACACATTCGTCAAGTCTCTCCTTGCCCAAGGACATGCCTTTAAACGCATCGACATCGTCTTTGATCGGTATGATCAGCTGTCAATCAAAGGTGGAACAAGAAAGAAGCGGAGCAAAGGAGCTCAGCCCATCAGGAAACTGATAGAGTCTAAGGACACACCCCTGCCAGCCAAATGGGACAACTTCATGTCTCACCCTGAGAACAAAGCTGATCTGGCCAAATTTCTGTCTCGGCAACTCATCCTGCAGGCACCAGATGACAAAACTGTTGTGGTTTCCGGTGGTTTCAGTGATCCAACTCAAGTTGAGTCATCCAAGCCAGACGTGGACACGACTCCGCTAGAGGCCAGTCACGAAGAGGGTGATACACGTGTTGTTCTGCATTGTGTGAACAGCGATGCAACCAGCCTGGTTGTTTCTTCACAAGACACAGATGTAGCTGTATTGATTCTTGCACATTTTGACAAAATGAAGTGCAAGAAAGTGTGGATGAAAACTGGCACAGCAAAGCGTAGACAGTACATCCCAGTTCACAATATTGCCAAGAGACCTGACATGGAGAAGGCAAAGCTCCAGAACTTGATAGGATTCCACGCCATCACTGGCTCGGATTCCACATCTTTCCTGTCTGGCCAAGGCAAGGTATCTGGGTGGAAAGTGTTTCAGCAACATCACCAGCTGCTGGCAAATTTGGGGAAAGGGCAGCTGACAGACGACACGTCAAAAGAAGCAGAGCAGTTCGTTTGCAAGCTGTACATCTCAAACTGTGAGACTGCAGATGGTGCCAGAACCATCATGTTCCGGAAAGCCACCGCCCCAGAAAATCTGCCCCCATCCAGTGATGCTCTGAGCTTCCACATCAAGAGAGCTCATTATCAGGCCTCAGTCTGGCAACAAGCTCATGAGAAGAAGCCGAACCTGCCGCCGATTGAAAGCATGGGCTGGCAACTGAAGGATGGCGTCTTCCTCCCCGTCCTGAAAACCCTTCCGTCTGTTCCAGACGCGTGCCTAGACATCATCTTCTGCACCTGCCAGAAGCAGTGCAGCAGTGGAAGGTGCAGATGCAGAAAGGCGAAGCTACCATGCACAGCAGCGTGCAAATGCCGGGAAATGCACGAGGAGTGTCTTAACGAGTGGTGAACTGACCGTGACCCTTTGGCCTATCTCTATTTTAGGCCCCGTTTTTGAGAATAAATGGTCCAAATAGTGACCTTTGACTTTGACCTTGACCTTTGACCTAGTTGATTGTGCACCATTGATCTGAACCCCTGCTGAAATGTAATTGTTGAATCAGATGTCCAGTGTGTACAACAGATGAGCCACTGCAAATCTTGATGGCGTCCAAGTTTAAACACATCTGAAATATGGGGTCAAAATGACCTTGACCTTGTCAGAATGATGATCAATGTATATTCATTTTAATGCTGAATACCTACTGGGTAATATCACTTATTTTTAGTGATTAGTTCGCAGTAGTTTACTGCCAAAAGACAACTTAAAATGCACACATGACAAAACAGTACAAGTCAATATTGTCAAGTCTCATGTGACCTTGACTTAAGGTCAAGGTCAAATACTCTGACAAGGCAACCATTGCCTATCGGTCATCTACCAACTAGCCAAAAATTAACACTGTATCTCTAAAAACACCAAAGATATAAGCATTTGTTTGAGAATTAGTAGTCTCTTGATATCATGGCGGCCATCTTGGAAACCGTTGAATAGTAACGAATATAGGCATTTTTGACTTTGGCAACAGGCAGAAATGAATTCAGCACACCCAAATCCATAAGAATCAACCTGTTGCCATTAATTACCCACAAATGCCCGAGGGTGTTAGATTTTCAGAAATCTGTCCTAGTCTATTTGGTGACAAAATAATAATCTTAAATATTGTTAAGACACTCTTTTTTTCCTCATACAGTGAAAATTGTTTGAAATTCCAGCTTTGTAGAGGCACAGCATTGTTTTTGGTAATGATCCAGAATCCACTATTATTTTTTGGTACCAATTAGTGCAAATTTAGGTTGGGGTCACACTTTTTGTACAATTATGCACTTTTTCATGGATCCCAAGCAACTTGCATGAAAAATATTTTGTTATTCCTGTAAATAGAAAACAAAGTGATTTGTTTGTTTGTTTTTGTTTTTCTTTATTTTTTCTTTATTTTTTGTTTGATATTGTTTTGTTTATTTCTCTCATCTGGCTGCTATGATTTGTTGCAGGAGATGAAATATCTGGAGTGAGCATCAGTATTCGAGAGCGAGAAGACATCATACAGATCTGGAACACAAATGCAAGTCTGTCTGACAAAGCCTCAGTGATAGAGAAAGTCAAGGACCTCCTCCCAAAAGTTAGGTTCTCTGCTGTATTTTACAAAGGTAAGAAGACATTTTCAAAGCTCTTCAACAATTTCAAACTTATTTTGTGGTTGTCTTTATAATTATGAAGCACTATTTCATTGATGTACATGTGTAAATAATCCCTTTGAAATAATCATGAATCTTATAGTTATACTGGTTACAGGTTAGGCCAACAAAAAATAGTCATGGTTATGGGAACCCTACTGATCCTATTATTTTTGGCCATGTTACCATAACCATAGAATTTTCTTTTCTTTACCATGCCACATGACATTGAAATGTTGCACATACATTTCACCTAATCTTCTGAAATTCTGTAGCAGACGATGATAATGAGTTGCATGGGGATAACCCCGACAAAAAATACAGTCAATCCCTTCTTTTCATCTATCCTAGTTTAGTGCCACATGGAAGGATATGAAAGAAGAATTTAGATTTTTAAAATATGTATCATTTTAATGTTTGCATAGAGAGTTGTTAGGCATGTAAATGAAATGTAGGTGCATGACTAATTATAAAAAAATTATTTCAACAAGGAATCTAATCTTTGTCAGCAGCCTGTGTACACGGCAAGAAAAATGGAGAAATCAGAGAGTGGAAGAGAGTTATTTCAGATGGAAGTGCTTTGCAGAACAGCTCTTTGTTGCATTTGAGAATGGATCACCATGTGTAACACATACAGTGCATGCTACAATGCTTGTTTTGTTTTCCAGCGTTCGAGGCCCATGATGCATTTGAAGCAAGCAAAGCCCAGGGGGCTCATGCGTGAAGCAGACACTGAGATCCTAGTGCCTGAGACTCCTTCCTCTACCCGCATCGAAGATATGGCCTTGATCAAATGAAGACAGGAAAAGTATTATTGCTATCCTCCATTTGAGTTGTCTGGCTGTGTTGTATCTGTATGCCCAGTGAAATGTGTTGGCATGATCAATGAGTATATTAGTGTGTGATGTCAACTTATGAGTCAGTGCACATTGTAATTTGCTGTAGTAATGGCTCCCTAAGTTTCAGTTCTGCATGTTATCTGCAGTTTTTGCCTGTGTCACAGGATTTAACGAGGTGTTTTACCTAAATGGTAACTGTCATCTTTCTGTTTCATAGTTTGTGGTGAAAATTTTTTCTCTACCTGTATTACCAATCAGCAGACTTTAACACACATTTCTCATCCACTTGTAATTTGCATTGGTGTGGAATGGTTTGGATGTCACGTCTTCATGAAATGCTTATGAGGTTTTCATGTAAAAAGCAACATTGCAATTTTACAAGAACATGCATACAAATTAACCTGATAATCAGATCACCAGTTGATGTTTAAATTATTATTTTATTTTAAAAAACAAGAATGAAGCAGTTCTGATTTTTGCCTTTAAAATTTGCTCTCTTCAGACAAAAAAAAAACCCACACACAAAACTTTAGTTTAATGAAAATTCTAAGATCAGGACACACATACATTTTAGAGAATTTTGATTTGAATTTGATCTTTTGAGATAACTGTATTACATTTTTTATCTAGGAAATGTGAAAGTACCTTGGAAATTGTTATTATGTTATCAAATCTTATATGGGTTTATGTTATCAGTATCAGCTGGGTTACAAAATCATTTTACCATTTTCACTTTATGGACTAGGGTATTTCATCTAGGTCACAGCATATTTCTTTTTAAATTGCGGTCAAGTGTGGTTATGTGTGAGTATTGCTAAATGGAGGAGATTCAAGCATGGAACATACTAGTGGAAAAGTCTACTACTCCAGACTCGTCTAAGCTCATTCATTTAAAAAAAATTGTCATGGGAATGGTTTTGTAATCTTTAATTGCAGAAAGAATAATGTAGGTAGCTGGGAATGGGCATTGCTTTGAAAGACTAAAACACCAAACAGTGTATCTTCTTCGTCAGGACTTAATTATCAAGAGGTGGTCACTCTTTTGGGGAGGTGAGAAAGAGCAGGGGCCGGAAGATGATACGAACATTTGTGACTTGGGTTTCTGAACAAAGAAACAGCAGACTTGTCACATCATACAATGTAAAGCTTAATTTCAGTGGTTTCCCAATGGAACAAAGTAGCAGTTAGCCGAGTGAAGGGGATGTGGATGACATTTCTTTCTCTGTCCTTTGTTGCAGGATTTGAGTCATTCATCCTTATCTATATTGCATCACAACAAAGGATGCATGTGTTAAATCTGTGCCATCAAGGGCTGGAGAAGTGGGAACAGCTATATTCAATATAGTTTTTTTGGTATTGAGATGTTTGTGGTCAAGAATGGCAAAACAAGCTGTCTGTCACCCTGAAATGTTCGCCCAACCTATTGAGAGGAATCAGTGTAATGCAAGCTGATACCCTTGGGTAGTCTCTTGCCGCTTGAGGCTGCCATGGCTGAGCTGCTGGAGTAGGCTGTGAAATCAAGTGGCTTTAGCTGTAATTTACTTCTGACGTTTTAGATGCATCCGACCTTGAAAATTCAGAAAACCTGACAGATCCTAAGCTTTCACACATAAAGTTATCAAACTTAAAGAACTGGAGCTGATGATGGTTCTTTTCTTTTTTAATAACCTAAACTGGTTTCTGAGAGAGACAGAAGTTTTACATTAGCACTTTTCCTCTTGGGGAGAAAAACATTAAGTGCCCACTACTTCTCTCTTATTTATGGTGCTTTTCATGAAGTTTAGTTGTGTGTTTTTTAAAATCCAGATCAAATTAATAAATTATAGACAAATAATGCATGAATGAAAAATGACTCCTTTTATTTACCATGATTGATTCAACTTTCATCAGTTTCCATGATCATACTGGGCAACTGTCTGAATAGTTAATTTTTTCATGTAGCTCTTCAAGAGGTGCATCAAAGTTTATACTTTTTCTGATAGTGAAAATAGTAACATAGCAGAGATGAACTAATTGTTTTTCATACGTGCTGAACACATTTTTAAAAACAATGTGGATGAAGTTTTCTGGATTTAGAATTTTAACCTTTTTCTCTCTTATACTCAATTATATTTATATACACATATTACTGGTTGATTGTGTACAATTCAGCTTATCAAAAATAGTGCAGTGGGTGCTTTTGTTAATTGTTTGCATTCCAGATAAGAACTTTTATTATGGTGCCAACATGTTGGGGGTTTTCCTTTCCAATGTTTGATAAAGTATCAAAAGAATTTTTTACAATCTTAAACTAAGTTAAAGAAATTATTTTTCTTTATACTCCCAAAATGGTACACATTTAGTAAATACAAAAACCAAATGAATATAAAAAATGGAGATCTCTTTGGATTATTTAAAAAATCTCTTTGGATGATGATGATGATGATGATGATGATGATGATGATGATGATGATGATGATGATGATGATGATTTTCATGATAGAAAGTCTCCAAGTTGTTCTGATACAGTGAAAAATATTGTTTTGCATTAGATAGGTTTTGAAGTCTGGGAAGGTTGACAGTTTCAACCTTGATTTTATTCAGATTGCCTTGCATGTGATTCAGATTTATTTCATGGTAAAGCAAACTATGAAACTGTCATCTTTGAAAACATTTGCACTGGTGCCTAATTAGAGGCTGTGCTTGTCAGCCAGCTGTGCTGGAGTGTCAATGTTGCTTTACTGATACAGTCCTGCCCCAACTTCACTTCATGCTTGTTGACTCTTTGTGCAAAGTGAGGAAGTGAGCTGCATACATCTCCAGTGTGGAGGTGTTGCATCAGTGAGACAAACTGCATGACTTTTTGCTATGAATAATTATGTCTTCTTTGACTTGCAATGGTGGGAATAGAAGCTGAAATGCAATAGGAGGTAATAGTCAAAGTAATGTATAGGGCAGTATATTTCTCTGAAATATAAATGCTTATTTTCTTGCCAGTGTCAAAGTTTGTATAAAAATGCTTGTATATATAGATCATGTGTCTGCCTTGTCCACGAAGTATTTTGGTGATGATTACCTAGACAATATGGTTGAATGTTGATTATGGATATTGGCTGCTTGATTATATGGGACAGAAACCTATACTTTAGGAACTGTTCTGTATGTTTTAGCAATATCACTGGTAATATTCACTAATGTGAATTTCTCACCATGGATTTATAATACCAGATTGCTTTGCAAGATGTTTATTTAGTGATGATGCCCAGAATTTTAAGAAAGTAAAGTATTTTTCTTTTTCTATCTTTTTTTAGATCTCCTTTTTCAATAGTATTATACTGGCTTTCAGTTTACTGTTGAATGTTGAATAGGTACCACTGACCTCACTTCTGTGTTATGAATACTGGAACAAATTGACAATATTGTTTTCTTACTTTAGTGCCGATTGTAATGATTGTAGTCAGGTGCTATAACGTTTACAGTTCATTCCTTTGATTACTTGATTACCATTAGATAAGACACTAATTGTAAGACTTGTGTGAGAAGTCTTGTTGCTATTCATTTTTTACAAGTATTTCATAGGAGAGGCAATTGTTGTGACATACTCTTTATGGTGCTTTTAAAGAGTGTTGAAAATGATTGCAGTTTTGCATTTGCAATAAGACTAGAATTGATAACAACAATGGATGAATGAATGGTTATATTTATGAATGCTGACTTCATGATTTGAAATGTGAAAGATCATGTATACTTACACAATTCAAAATTGTGGCTATCCATCTGGTCTTTCTTTTGCACTGTCTCAAACCAAAGAACCAAGCGGTGACACTAGTTCTGATGAGTGATGCATCATTATAGGGGGAAAGTTACAGTACTGGTTTTGAATAGCATCTTTTCTCTTATATCTGGAGCTCAAACAACTTTACATTATAATCCCCTCTTCACCGGGCTGTGTGATGAAATGCCCAGTGCAGTTGAATGACATCTTCAGCAGACTGTTGCAGAATGGATATATCACTTTAGAAACTGCAGGCAGTTACCACTGAACCATTGCTTTCACATCTGGGCTGACTGCACAGATATTTGTACAAGTCTGAAATGAGTATGACACTACTGCCAGGTTGGGAAAATTTTTAAAAATTAACCTTGTATTTTCTGCTGCCTCTATGCCAGTGACACTACTTCAAAACTGTTGGATGACTGCATGTGGTGAAATAAGCACACAAAAAAACAACCCTGTGAATTTGCAATGCTAGTAGATATGAATGTGATGTGAAAATGTTTTATAATTCAGGTGAGAAACTTGTGATTTGAACAAATTTTATGTGGCTCATTTTTATAGACCATCTTGAAAACAATGTTAAAAATGTCTGATTTTGTAGGTTTTGTGTGTGTGTGAATTTCTTTTTATGGCTGTTTGTGATTGTAATTTGGCGCTGTTTTAAATGGGTCTCTTTTTAATAATTTGAGAATGCACCTGTATTGTAATAATGTTGTAGATCATTATAATATGGGGTGTATGAATCTATTTCTTTCCCTTTTTTCTGTTTAAATTGTGTTTAGAATATTTTTAGCCCAAGTGATGAGGTGATTCATGGAAAGATTTTTATATAACTTTGTTTTAAACTGGTCCTTAATGGGATTGAATATGATTGAGAATGTGCTGTGTCTATTGAAAAATGCACGTACATGTTTACTGTCCTGCCTCTACAGCGAAATCAGTGCTTAGAGGATGACAGGGATTGATCATTCCCATGGACAACTGCCTTATTGCATCAACCTCACACACTGGCACACTGCACCGGTCAGCTGTCACAGACCTATGCTCCTGCTGACTGTTCCAGGACACCCAGACACCTTCGTCCTCCCAATGCTGTCTTTCTGCCCTGTGTTTTCTGCTGGTGTTTGGCACAGTGTTTAGGAATTCTTCTGGCATTTGCCATGGAGCTCAAGAGACATTCTTCCTAGAGATGCAAGGGCGGCTGACAACAGCAGGCAACTGGACATGTCAAAGGTGTTCTGTCTAGATAGAGTCCGCTCTTCTGACATCCTGAAACCCTGTGGTGTGACAGGTAGATGTTGTAATGAAAGCAAATATTAGGACTTCCAAGTGCTCTGCAGTAGTTTCATTACACGATAGGATTTGCCAGGGACTTTGTTTGAGACAACAAAGTAGGTCCACTCATGCAAACGTATCAAGCTTTCCGCTAAATGGCTGAAGCCCTGATACCCTGAGGTTTATACAGTGAAAACCACTGTTTCAGGAAAGCTGGCATGTCAAAAATGCAGAGCTCTGTCGTATGCCCAGGATTGATGACAATAAATGTCTTTGAAAGTGGTGACTGTGTTATCTTTTTATGAGGGAGGAGAAGCAACCAGGCCTTTGCAATTAGTGTAATAACAGCACTTTGTATCGTTACTACAAAGCACTTCAGCTCTTGCGTACTGTAATGGCAGCAGTCATTTGATCGATAATATTGAAAAATGGTAACTTACAAACCATCAGGAGATACACCTCATGAATTGTGGGAGAGACACAGAAAACTCGAATCCTACACATGTAAATATGCATGGAAAAACCTCATGATCAGCATGCACTAAATTAAAACAAATGATTAAGTTGTGAAGTTCTAAATTCTCGAGTTGATGTAAAAATATTTGGGTTTTCTTTTCTTAATTTCATTCAGGTTTCCCCCCGTGGGTTCGGGGTAAGAATTGACCCACTGCGTCTCCCTACGCGATTCGTAAGAGGCGAATAAGTAGGGACACCGTGACTTGATTAGCGTTTACTCTAAACTGTTCTAGTGATTTTCGTGCGTAATGGCCTTACATAACCTAAAAAGTCTGATAGGCCGTAAAACACTAACCATCCATCCATCCATCCCTACGCAATTCATAAGAGGCGAATAACTAGGGACACCATGACTGCATTACGTTTACCAACTGTTCTGGTGATCTTCATGCTTAATGGCCTTACATAGCCTACAAAGGCTGATAGGCCGTAAACCACTATCCATCCATCCATTCATCCATCATTCAAGTTTTTAGTGAATGTTGTGAAGGTTCTAGATCGTACGAGAAGATCGTAGCGCAGTCGGTTTGTTTATATCGGTCAGTCCGCTTTGGTCATTGCCCTGGCACGTGGTCGAGTCGGGCTAAATTTGTCTTGTTGTGTCATGTGACGTCAGTTAATTTCCAGCTTGAGTGTGAGAGAATATGCAGATTCATTCAAGAAAGATCTGGAACCTGTGTTTAGGTATATAAAGCGCGACAAAGCGAGAGAGACACTGAGACACGAGAGCAGGTATGAAAGAGTTAAGGTGAGAGCTTATAACTAGAGGCTAAACGAGTCCTCCTTTGTAAGGAGTGAGTCTTCTGCGGCACTAGCTGCTCTTAGAGTGAAGTTGTTAAGACGATTACCGTTTACTGATTTTCACCACTGAGTAGCGATCCGTGTGTGAATAAAGTTTATTGAAAACGACCACCAGCGTTTGTACCTTCGATTTCCTGGCGCAAGCTAGGAGAACCCCTGTACAACAAGATTTTGCAAGAGAAGAGTGCAACATGAACATTTGAAAAACGAAGGATAAATGGATTATCATCTTATTGTGCAAAAAAATATTTTTTTTTCCTTGCTACATATCTCCCTGTGGGTTGGGGGTTAAAAGAATAGGCTCACTGTGTCTCCCAACACGATTCATAAGAGGCGAATTAATAGGGACATCATGACTTAAGTGTACTTACTTGGGACTATTTTAGTTATTTTCGTGCTTAAAACATCTTCTATTTATCTCCCTTGAAATTGATGTATGAGCTCCGTTGAGATCGAGACACACTCGGGAAGACAGAGTGATCTTTTCCTACTTCTAGGAAAACAATGGCGCGTCGCTTACAAAATCAGTGAAAGACACAACTGTTTTTGGAGCAGAAAGTTTTTTTTTCTACAATGATAGTAGTAGCAGTAGTAGTAGCTGAGAGGCTAGATATAGGCCGTGAAGCCTTTTGAACGCCCCATCGTAATGTGATGCTTTATATTAGGTCTTAGCGCAATTTTCTTATTACGACAATGTTACTCATCATAGCTTCTGAATAACGATATAAATGTAGGATCCTTGTCCAGTTGGTTTTTGAAAACGTTAGTAGTCGGTGCAGTCTTGAGCCGAAGCGGAAGGTTATTCCACAGGTTAGCAACACGATTACTGAAACAATACTTTCTTAGGTTAGTATTACTACGTTGAACGAACACTTTTCCGTCTGCATTTCTCGTACTGGTACAACCTGGTGACTTAAAGAAGTTGCTCCACTCCACGTCTACGAGATCATTGTATATTTTATAAGCCTCTTGCTGTGTGACCTCTTGCTGTGTGAAGAACTGCCACAATCAGCATGACAGAGAGAATGATCGACTTTTTTTGTTGTACCGCGTGTTGCAACGCGAAAAGGCAAAGAAATGCTGGATCTCACAACTCAAAGGCGCCGTGAGTGGATCGCTCAACTGAACCTGAAGTCATTCACTTTTGACACTAAGGCAGATCGATATGTTTGTTCGGATCACTTTGTAAATGGTGAGAATTTGTTATGTTTTGCGTTTTGTAACTTAACAAATACTAGAAAAGACGGAAAGAGAGTATGCAGGACAGATTACAGGGGAGAAAGAAAGGCCAAGATGTCGCAGAGACTAACAACAGTGTTTTGTTCTGTTACCTGATTTGACTTTTTGATACTATAAAACAGCAATATCAATTGCATCGATATTCAATGTTTGTTCAATCTGATTGGACCGGTACAAATCTGGGTCGACGTTTTGTGCATAGGCCTCGTTTGCAGCGACAACTTACAAGTGTCCGTGAAATAGGACTGTGTACGATGAGATATGTAGACGGATAACCATGTTCAAATAAAATGTCTTTGTCTGGATCTACCTGTTCTTACCCTTTACAAATAGGCCTACATCTGATAAGTCCAGTGAACTGTGTGGGCGGCAGAAGGACTGTTGAAACGCCTTGAGCATCTTTGATGTGTACATTCTGTGTTTGCAGTGGCGCTCATCTCTCTCAGTAGCATCCGTCTGTGAGGCAGGGTGCTGTGATGACAATCGTAATGACTGGATGTTTGATTTGAACCAGAGACGACATGAAAGACAAGATCAGTAATCATGGTAACAAGGAGGAACATGGTGTGGAGAAGAGCCTGCTGTGGATATCTGACGTGGAGAAGGACTCTGTGCTAGAGGGAAGTCTGCACGCAGGACACAAGGACATGTGTACACTGGGTAGACAGGGTGACCGGACTGTCACAGTCTATGGAAACAGACGTTAGGGCAGGGTCCATTCTGTGAACCCGCATCAGTAGTAGCAGACGAAGTCTCTAGTGGACTAGAATGGGCAGGGTCCTATCGGCAGCGAGGAGAGGGAAAAACAGACACAAAGGGAGAGAACAAAGAAAACAAAAGATGAAGAAGGAATGATGACGGTGGTGGTGATCATCATCATCATCATCATCATCATCATCATCATCATCATCATCATCATCACTTGTATATATAAATGGTTCCGACTCGCAGCACACACATATTAGGAGTCAACTGTACCATTTGGAAAACGGACGCATTTTTAGATCTTGTCTAAAAACATCCAGCTTTGGGCATGATCGCAGTTTTTTTCTCATGATGATCCGTCGATCATGATGATGGCTACGTAAGGATGAAATGTGAAGAAGAATCAAATGTAAAGGGAGAAAAAAAATTAATCACAAAGACGGAGAGAGGAGATGATGATGATGACGACAACGATGGTGAAGACAATAAAGTTGTTGAGTGGATTTTGAAACGAGAAATGAACTGTAAACAAACGCATCACCACTCACATGCAAAGGAAAAGTAGGTCTCTGAGAAGTGACGTAGACAATACATGGAAGGGAATGCACTCTGGCCCAAGGGAAAGAACTCTGTTCAGTTCCGTTGCGAACACCTCGTGTTCGGAGGAGTAGAAATCGCCGTAAAACACCAGTATCATCAACTTTTTAATTGGTTGTCAAGGTAAGCATTCACAGGGGACGAAAGAGTATTCCCAGTTGTCGTTTTGCACGTTTAAATGCGATACTTAATCGCACTGATCGAGTTGCAGCTTGTTTTGAAATGTTGCGAAGTTAAATGATCAATGTCACCGGTGTGGTGAGTTAAGGACACGATAATTATGCTTTCTGGCCCTTTCCCTCGCTTTCAGCAATACGGATAATATATTCAAAGCCAACAGTGTCACGTGCAGGAAATCAGTTTATCTCATGATCTGTTTTGCCCTTCGCTACTGCGTTTCCTTGAATACATCTCCATTACTACAGAGCAGTTTGTGTCGCTCGCGAAGTTGTCAGATTGAAAACAAATGAGAGAGAGAGAGAGAGAGAGAGAGAGAGAGAGAGAGAGAGAGAGAGAGAGAGAGAGAGAGAGAGAGAGAGAGAGAGAGAAGATAAAAACGTTAAGGGACAGTAACATTGCCTTAATAATCGAAAACTATATAACTAGTGCGCTCCATTTTACGGCTTGCTGTGGATATCTTCCTCTTTCTGTTATCTTCTCAGCTAATTTCGTTTGTGGTCAACTAAATAAATCCTTACATATCTCTTCCCCCCCCCCCCCCCAATCAGTGGTTAAGTTGCTCAGCTGCAGTTGGTTCCCAGATTGCAGGTATTATTATTGTTGTTGCTATTGTTTTGTTGTTGTTGTTGTTGTTGTTGTTGTTGTTATCATTATTTCAGTGTGGTGGAGTACAGCAAGTAGTAGCCATTTAGCTTTTAATCATCCCGGTAATACAATCATCTATAATTCTATTGCATGATCTTTTTTTTCATGCAGTATCCATTGTATGCATATATTCACTGCTAATTCTTTTCTTAATTTTGTAGCATTGTATTAAGTTGGAGTTATTTATAAAGGAATTTGTTTGAATATATATCAAAGAGTAGAGATGCATTTTGCCTATCCCCATCTCGGCATGTGAGGAATTCTTAATTCTGCAAGAAGTCTCCAGGAAGAACTTCAAGAAGTCCCCCAACGAATATAGGTCAGACCTGCAGCTGACCCACACAAACGGTTTATAAGAGAGATAGCATCTGTGACATCCGGGATAAGCAACCATCAGATCAGAAGGGGGAATGCTTGTGGTCCAGGGTTCTTGGGTTCTTAATTAAGCCTTATGTTATCAGAGCAGCTGGAGGTCTCATCAACACCTGTTTGTGTAGGAGTGTGGAAGTTGTAGATACCTCTTGTTGGTCTGAAGTTCCTGGACTGTCTCAGCCATTGAGAATTGAGGGGAGAAGCCAGAGGAAATAAGACAGGGAAACATGCGGAGTCGAGAGGGGAGTCAGAGAAGAAGTTCGGGGCAGTGGAGAGTCTTGTGGCAGACAGGGAAGTGAGTGGACACCACCAAGCTACCTACAGCTCAGTGGTGGAAATGGTTTGGGTCATGTATGCTTGCATGCTGCCATGTAAAGAAGAATAAAGGAGTTTGAAAAGTCGCCAGCTGGACTTATCCTCGCCACATCCCACCAACACTATAATATCTCCTGCCATGCTCGACAGCCATGCATCTACCTCCTCCTCCTCCTCGTCCTCGTCCTCCTCCTCCTCCTCCTCCTCCTCCTCCTCCTCCTCCTCCTCCTCCTCCTCCTCCTCCTCCTCCTCCTCCTCCTCCTCCTCCTCCTCCTCCTCCTCCTCCTCCTCGTCCTTGTCCTCCTCCTCCTCCTCCTCCTCCTTCTCGTCCTCCTCCTCGTCCTCCTCCTCCTCCTCGTCCTCGTCCTCCTCGTCGTCGTCCTCCTCCTCGTCGTCGTCCTCCTCCTCCTCCTTCTCCTCCTCCTCCTCCTCCCTCTCCTCCTCGACCTCCTCCTCATCCTCGTCCTCCTCCTCCTCCTCCTCCTCCTCCTCCTCCTCCTCCTCCTCCTCCTCCTCCTCCTCCTCCTCCTCCTCCTCCTCCTCCTCCTCCTCCTCCTCCTCCTCCTCCTCCTCCTCCTCCTCCTCCTCCTCCTCCTCCTCATCATCATCATCATCATCATCATCCTTATCATCCTGTCCATGTTGACTCTTGCAGGGATGGCCATGCAGTAGAGATGTACAGTGGGGTGGGGCAGACACAATGAGGTGGCTACGATTTCTTCTGGGCACAGTGACCATCACAGTGCCTGCTACCATCACCTTCATTGACGTGGTGGGCTATGTGGCGAAGGTGGAAGGAGCCTCTATGCAGGTCAGTGTTTTAAATGATCACACAAACTGCTTTTTACTGCTTCTACAGAAGTTTGAGGTGAAACCTTAACTACAGCAGCAGTGACATCATCATCAGCAGCAGCAGCAGGAGCAGCATCAAATGCAAAACCAGCTACAACTACTTTGCAGCAGCTGCTGCTCCTTGATACTGCTGCTGTAGCTATGGTAACAATGACAACAATATGACAGATGATGTATCACAAGATGTTGATGTTATGACACCCCCAATAAACAACAACAGCAACAAATGACAACAAAGACAACAGCAGCAACACTTAGAAAAGTGTTAAAAATAAAAGGCATTGACTCATAAATAGAGCAACACACTGACAGTTTCAGCTCAAGTGTCATGCATGATGTGACCTTGCATTTAATCCACACTTATGGAATAGAAAATGTAGTGCAGTTTTGAGATCTCACGCCTAAAGAAACATCTATCTTTGAAGAAGTTTATGACAACTATACTGTAAGTCCCAATAAAAAAGATGGCAATTTTGATGATGCTTATTCCAAGGCTAATTAAAACCCCCAACCTTTTTTCTCCCAACTATTTGCCTCCCAACTATTTGCCTTCCAACTATTTGCCTCCCAACTATTTGCCTCCCAACTATTTGCCTCCTCTAATCAGTGCAATGCAGGCAGTGAAGGAAAATAGCAGCTGTCATCCTGAGCAGGGGTGGAATCCTGGCACCTCTCCACCTCACACTGCTACTGACAGTCAAGCCAGTATCGACATTTCCTCATCTTTACTCGGGCTGTGTTCATCAATGCTGCTGGCTGTTTGCCTGTGGACAGTGAACTCTTACACAGGAGGAAATGTGACTGTTCATGGGGAAACAGAAAGATATTTAACACTTTGGGGGAAAAACACACAGAAGGGAATTCATGTGTTAATGCTAATTTTGTGAAGGGGATACAGATAAATGCTGAACCCCTTTTCTGCGACGTGCGGAAATTTTCCAGACCTCGAACTGTCAGAGCTTCACTAGGTCCCAGAAAATTTTCAAGCTTCTTACGAAGCACCTTCATGAAAGGGAGGCAAGTACAAGTGACTTAGTCTCTGCTCTGTTCAGTGCTTTGGAAAATACGAACACTATGATATGACAAAAGCCAGTACAGTAAAATGTGATAAAATTCCCTGGCATATGGTGTGCAATGTATATGGTAGGAAAGAGGTTATTTGCAAGGACAGAAAGTTGCCGCCAATTTCCGTACAGGTCTGTGAAATAATCTTTATCTGCATCCTTTTCAAAGCAGAGTGTAAACACATCCCTTTCTGTGTGCTCTCTCTCTCACAAAGTAGTACTGGCAGTGGTTAGGATTCAACCCTTAATCCATATGTTGGTCCAGGGCCTGCCTGCCTGATGTGACTGTTTATGGCCATTGCACACAGTTACTCTTTTGGTCACCTCTATCTAAAGGCTGATCAGTAGTTGTTGTTGTCTCAGATTTGATGTTTTGTGTTGATACTTCTTGTTGAGAAATCTGAAACATCTCACTGTGGTAATGCTTGATGAACCGTTTAAATTGAGATGAGGTCATGTTTGCCTGCCTTAACTCATCAAATTCACATGTACACTTTTCAGCTTTGGTATCACAAAGCAATAAGTCTCATGATGTTGTATGACCTTTCTTATTTTGTGGCCAAAAGGAGGAGATCTGATGTGACATCAGGGAACTTGTCACTATGTGATGCCAGTGCTAATAATGTCTATACCAAAGTGTTTAGGGATGCAACATCATTAACAACTTCTGCTGGATGAGTAGAGAAACAAAATCATAATCTTTGAGCTGTGTCTTCACTCAAAGATTTCCCCACCCCCACCTTCCTTATTTCCACCCCCAAGGGATTTGGAATTTTACTTTTCTCAGATCTGAATTTGCTGGGTGCAGTCTTTGTCAAAGATCAAAACATTTTCATTTTTCTGAGGAATGGTATTGCAAAGGAATACCAAAGTTTGTATTTTGGTAATATGTCATTATCTCTACATGCTGATGCCACATGTCAGGTTGACTAGTTTACTGGACCAATAAAGAGGCTGACAACAGAGAACATAACAAGGATGTGGACATCTTGACTTTGTGCTGAAATGTTTTTAATTTCAGTACTACAGTGATATTTCAATGGGACATTAGTGTGTATAAAAAACCTCATGCTGTATGATGTCACAGAAAATACATAGAATTTGAGTTTAGGAGGAGGAAAAGCAGCAGCAGCAGCAGGATATGAAGAGGAAGAGGAAGGAGGAGGAGGAGGAGGAGGAGCAGCAGCAGCAGCAGCAGCAGCAGCAGGAGAGGAAGAGGAAGGAGGAGGAGGAGCAGCAGCAGCAGCAGCAGCAGCAGGAGCAGCAGCAGCAGCAGCAGGAGAGGAAGATGAAGATGAAGGAGGAGGAGCAGCAGCAGCAGCAGGAGATGAAGAGGAAGATGAAGGAGGAGGAGCAGCAGCAGCAGCAGCAGCAGGAGATGAAGAGGAAGATGAAGGAGGAGGAGCAGCAGCAGCAGCAGGAGATGAAGGAGGAGGAGGAGGAGCAGCAGGAGCAGGAGATGAAGAGGAAGATGAAGAAGGAGGAGGAGGAGCAGCAGCAGCAGCAGGAGGAGATGAAGAGGAAGATGAAGGAGGAGGAGGAGCAGCAGCAGCAGCAGGAGGAGATGAAGAGGAAGATGAAGGAGGAGGAGGAGTAGCAGTAGTAGGAGATGAAGAGGAAGATGAAGGAGGAGCAGCAGCAGGAGGAGATGAAGAGGAAGATGAAGGAGGAGGAGCAGCAGCAGGAGGAGATGAAGAAGAAGATAAAGGAGGAGGAGGAGCAGCAACATCAGAAGGAGATGAAGATGAAGGAGGAGGAGGAGGAGCAGCAGCAGCAGGAGATGAAGAGGAAGATGAAGGAGGAGGAGGAGGAACAGCAGCAGCAGGAGGAGATGAAGAGGAAGATGAAGGAGGAGGAGGAACAGCAGCAGCAGGAGATGAAGAGGAAGATGAAGGAGAAGGAGAGGCAGCAGCAGCAGCAGCAGCAGGAGGAGATGAAGATGAAGGAGAAGGAGAGGCAGCAGTGGTAGTAGGAGATGAAGATGAAGGAGAAGGAGAGGCAGCAGCAGCAGGAGATGAAGATGAAGGAGAAGGAGAGGCAGCAGCAGCAGGAGATGAAGATGAAGGAGAAGGAGAGGCAGCAGCAGCAGCAGCAGCAGCAGGAGATGAAGATGAAGGAGAAGGAGAGGCAGCAGTGGCAGGAGGAGATGAAGATGAAGGAGAAGGAGAGGCAGCAGCAGCAGGAGATGAAGATGAAGGAGAAGGAGAGGCAGCAGCAGCAGGAGGAGATGAAGATGAAGGAGAAGGAGAGGCAGCAGCAGCAGGAGATGAAGATGAAGGAGAAGGAGAGGCAGCAGCAGCAGGAGATGAAGATGAAGGAGAAGGAGAGGCAGCAGCAGCAGGAGATGAAGATGAAGGAGAAGGAGAGGCAGCAGCAGCAGGAGATGAAGATGAAGGAGAAGGAGAGGCAGCAGCAGGAGGAGATGAAGATGAAGGAGGAGGAGGAGGAGCAGCAGCAGCAGGAGATGAAGAGGAAGATGAAGGAGGAGGAGGAGGAACAGCAGCAGCAGGAGGAGATGAAGAGGAAGATGAAGGAGGAGGAGGAACAGTAGCAGCAGGAGATGAAGAGGAAGATGAAGGAGGAGGAGGAGGAACAGCAGCAGCAGCAGGAGATGAAGAGGAAGATAAAGGAGAAGGAGAGGCAGCAGCAGCAGGAGATGAAGATGAAGATGAAGGAGAAGGAGAGGCAGCAGCAGCAGGAGGAGATGAAGATGAAGGAGAAGGAGAGGCAGCAGTGGTAGTAGGAAATGAAGATGAAGGAGAAGGAGAGGCAGCAGCAGCAGCAGGAGATGAAGATGAAGGAGAAGGAGAGGCAGCAGTGGCAGGAGGAGATGAAGATGAAGGAGAAGGAGAGGCAGCAGCAGCAGGAGATGAAGATGAAGGAGAAGGAGAGGCAGCAGTGGCAGGAGGAGATGAAGATGAAGGAGCAGGAGACGCAGCAGATGCAGGTGTAGATGAAGATGAAGGAGAAGGAGAGGCAGCAGCAGCAGGAGATGAAGATGAAGGAGAAGGAGAGGCAGCAGCAGCAGGAGATGAAGATGAAGGAGAAGGAGAGGCAGCAGCAGGAGGAGATGAAGATGAAGGAGAAGGAGAGGCAGCAGCAGCAGGAGATGAAGATGAAGGAGAAGGAGAGGCAGCAGCAGCAGGAGGAGATGAAGATGAAGGAGAAGGAGAGGCAGCAGCAGCAGGAGATGAAGATGAAGGAGAAGGAGAGGCAGCAGCAGCAGGAGATGAAGATGAAGGAGAAGGAGAGGCAGCAGCAGCAGGAGGAGATGAAGATGAAGGAGAAGGAGAGGCAGCAGCAGCAGGAGGAGATGAAGATGAAGGAGAAGGAGAGGCAGCAGCAGCAGGAGGAGATGAAGATGAAGGAGAAGGAGAGGCAGCAGCAGCAGGAGATGAAGATGAAGGAGAAGGAGAGGCAGCAGCAGCAGGAGATGAAGATGAAGGAGAAGGAGAGGCAGCAGCAGCAGGAGATGAAGATGAAGGAGAAGGAGAGGCAGCAGCAGCAGGAGATGAAGATGAAGGAGAAGGAGAGGCAGCAGCAGCAGGAGATGAAGATGAAGGAGAAGGAGAGGCAGCAGCAGCAGGAGATGAAGATGAAGGAGAAGGAGAGGCAGCAGCAGCAGGAGATGAAGATGAAGGAGAAGGAGAGGCAGCAGCAGCAGGAGATGAAGATGAAGGAGAAGGAGAGGCAGCAGCAGCAGGAGATGAAGATGAAGGAGAAGGAGAGGCAGCAGCAGCAGGAGATGAAGATGAAGGAGAAGGAGAGGCAGCAGTGGTAGTAGGAGATGAAGATGAAGGAGAAGGAGAGGCAGCAGCAGGAGGAGATGAAGATGAAGGAGAAGGAGAGGCAGCAGCAGCAGGAGATGAAGATGAAGGAGAAGGAGAGGCAGCAGCAGCAGGAGATGAAGATGAAGGAGAAGGAGAGGCAGCAGCAGCAGGAGATGAAGATGAAGGAGAAGGAGAGGCAGCAGCAGCAGGAGATGAAGATGAAGGAGAAGGAGAGGCAGCAGCAGCAGGAGATGAAGATGAAGATGAAGGAGAAGGAGAGGCAGCAGCAGCAGGAGGAGATGAAGATGAAGGAGAAGGAGAGGCAGCAGCAGCAGGAGATGAAGATGAAGGAGAAGGAGAGGCAGCAGCAGCAGGAGATGAAGATGAAGGAGAAGGAGAGGCAGCAGCAGCAGGAGATGAAGATGAAGGAGAAGGAGAGGCAGCAGCAGCAGGAGATGAAGATGAAGGAGAAGGAGAGGCAGCAGCAGCAGGAGATGAAGATGAAGGAGAAGGAGAGGCAGCAGCAGCAGGAGATGAAGATGAAGGAGAAGGAGAGGCAGCAGCAGCAGGAGATGAAGATGAAGATGAAGGAGAAGGAGAGGCAGCAGCAGCAGGAGGAGATGAAGATGAAGGAGAAGGAGAGGCAGCAGCAGCAGGAGATGAAGATGAAGGAGAAGGAGAGGCAGCAGCAGCAGGAGATGAAGATGAAGGAGAAGGAGAGGCAGCAGCAGCAGGAGATGAAGATGAAGGAGAAGGAGAGGCAGCAGCAGCAGGAGATGAAGATGAAGGAGAAGGAGAGGCAGCAGTGGCAGGAGGAGATGAAGATGAAGGAGAAGGAGAGGCAGCAGCAGCAGGAGATGAAGATGAAGGAGAAGGAGAGGCAGCAGCAGCAGGAGATGAAGATGAAGGAGAAGGAGAGGCAGCAGTGGCAGGAGGAGATGAAGAGGAAGATGAAGAAGGAGGAGGAGCAGCAGGAGATAAAGAGGAAGATAAAGGAGGAGGAGGAGCAGCAGCAGCAGGAGATAAAGAGGAAGATGAAAGAGGAGGAGCAGCAGGAGATAAAGAGGAAGATGAAGGAGGAGGAGGAGGAGGAGCAGCATCAGCAGGAGGAGATGAAGATGAAGATGAAGGAGGAGGAGGAGGAACAGCAGCGGCAGGAGGAGATGAAGAGGAAGATGAAGGAGGAGGAGGAGCAGCAGGAGATAAAGAGGAAGATAAAGGAGGAGGAGGAGCAACATCAGCAGGAGATGAAGAGGAAGATGAAAGAGGAGGAGCAGCAGCAGCAGGAGATGAAGAGGAAGATGAAGGAGGAGGAGGAGCAGCAGCAGCAGCAGGAGATGAAGAAGATGAAGGAGCAGGAGGAGCAGCCGCAGCAGCAGGAGATGAAGAGGAAGATGAAGGAGGAGGAGCAGCAGCAGGAGATGAAGAGGAAGATGAAGGAGGAGGAGCAGCAGCAGCAGCAGCAGGAGATGAAGATTAAGATGAAGGAGGAGGAGCAACAGCAGAAGCTGCAGTAGGAGAGGAGGACAAGGAGGAAATGGTGATAGGGGAGGAGGAAATGATGATAGAGGAGGAGGAGAGAGGAGAATGATGAAGGAAAGGAACTTAAATAATTTTATTAATTTGTTTATGAAATTTTGTCCTGGTATGAAAGCTTACAAAGATCACAGATGTTCACGGATTGGTTATTTTCCCATTTCTAGCCATCACTGAACCCTGAACTGGAGAATGGAAAGAGGGTGGTGGACTATGTGTTCCTGAACCGATGGGAAGCCAGGTTCCTCAACTTCCAGCGAGGAGAAGTGGTCTCCCTTATGTGAGTACTGCCTCCCATTCTATCATCATTGAGAATGCATCTGCTGTTTCTGGTGTGTGCATCTGTTTCTCTCTATCCTCACTGCTACATCCAGTGATTGTGTCATAGCTGTGTGTTCCGTGAGTAATGTGAACAATTTTCGTAACTCTCCTACAAGATATTACTTGTGATGGGAAATGTAGTTGTCTCCCCTTGACTGTTGTTTTAAACCAAACCAAAGGTGTGTTGCTTAGCCTCCTAGTTGGCAAATAATTTCTCACCAACCAGCCAAGGTGAGTCAAGCAGGGGCAAGACCTCTAGGCAACAGCCAATCATCAATTGGCAAGGCAGAAGTCCTTGAGAACATGGCTGCATCCAGGCATGAGAATTGATAAGAAGTTGCTGTCAGATGAGGCAACATGATACAAACACAGTGACTACAGCATTTCACTTGATTAAACATACTGTAGTGACATCTTGAATGGCACAGGAACTTTGTCAATGAAAAGAAAGCAACTTGGATGCACATGCAGATAATGTTTGGACAGTGGTGTGCCTTGATGCACTACGGATCAATTCAAGGGACATAATTGGAGAATGTTCATGTATGGTGCAGTGATCGTCTGTCATTTGGGCTATGATCAACATTTTTTGACAATGCCCAGAATTGACTTATTTACGTACTCCTCAAAATTTACAAAAGAACATTCAACAGGAAATATTTCCCTGTTCATACACCTTTTTATTCTTGGACAGTGACATGCACATTATTGACACTACTGTCTGTTAACAGCAACCATATTGGCTTGATCTCAGCCATTTTGAATATTCCTGGGAGATGCAGCTAAGTACCCACAAAGCTTCCTTGGCTAAATGTGCTCCTCCCTGCTGGTGAAGAACTGTGGTAAATGCACTCACTTTGCATTTTTTACTCACATGCGAAGCAAAAGTGAGTCTATGTACTCACCCGTTTCGTCCGTCCGGGCGTCCGTAAAAAACTTTAACATTGGATTTTTCTCGGAGACTATTAAGTCTATCAACACCCAATTTGGCATGATGGTGTATGATGACAAGGCGTCAAAAAACATACATAGTGACTTGACCTTGCTTCAAGGTCAAGGTCGCAGGGGCCGTAAATGTTGTCTAAAAAACAGCCATTTTTCACATTTTCCCAATTTTCTCTGAAGTGTTTGAGATTGGATACCTGACCTATATATGGTGTATTGGACAAAGTAATCCCTATCTTTTGATTCCAGTTTGATTGACCTTGCTTCAAGGTCAAGGTCACAGGAGGTCTTTAAAGTTGGATTGTATACATATTTTGAAGTGACCTTGACCCTGAACTATGGAAGATAACTCTTCCAAACTTCATAACATTGTAGTACACATGTTATACTTTCATACTAGGTCACCCGTGTCGTCCGTCCGGGCGTCCGGGCGTCTGTCCGGGCGTCCGGGCAGACCAGGCGTCCGGGCGTCCTGTAATCCGTAAAAAACTTTAACGTTGGATTTTTCTCGGAGACTATTAAGTCTATCAACACACAATTTGGCATGATGGTGTAGGATGACAAGGCGTACAAAAACATACACAGTGACTTGACCTTGCTTCAAGGTCAAGGTCACAGGAGCTCTTCAAAGTTGGATTGTATACATATTTTGAAGTGACCTTGACCCTGAACTATGGAAGATAACTCTTCCAAACTTCATAACATTGTAGTACACATGTTATACTTTTATCATGAGACATATTTGGTCACATATCATCAAGGTCAAGGTCACTTTGACCCTTATGAATGTGACCAAAATGGGATAGTGAACCACTAAAAGTGTCCATATCTCATGGTAGAAAGTGCCAATAAGCACCATTGTGCTTCCTATGTCTTGAATTAACAGCTTTGTGTTGCATGGCCTTGGATGATCTTGACCTTGGGTCAAGGTCACATGTATTTTGGTAGGGAAAATGTGTAAAGCAGTTCTTAGTGTATGATGTCATTGCTAGGTTTAGTTGTTTGACCTTAAAGGTAACCTGAAGGTCAAGGTCATGTAAAGGTCAAGGTCATGTAAAAGTCAAGGTCAAGCATGTGAGTCATATGGGCTTTGCCCTTCTTGTTGTGTATGTGTGTGTGTGTGTGTGTGTGTGTGTGTGTGTGTGTGTGTGTGTGTGTGTGTGTGTGTGTGTGTGTGTGTGTGTGTGTGTGTGTGTGTGTGTGTGTGTGTGTGTGTGTGTTTGTGTGTGTGTGTGTGTATGTGTTTGTGTTTGTGTGTGTTTGTGTGCGTGTTTGTGTGTGTGTGTGTGTGTGTGTGTGTGTGTGTGCTGTGTGTGTGTGTGTGTGTGTGTTTGTGTGTGTGTGTGTGTGTATGTGTGTGTACGTGCATGTACATTGAAAGATAAAAGTAGAGAGAGGGCAGATTTGTTGAGAATTGCCAGGATAAAGTTTGCATTTTGATGTAAGTGGCCTCCAAAGTTTCTGCCTTGCAGTGGCAATATAGCATTGAACCCTGAAGCGAAGCTGAAATAAACTTATTTTAAATCTCATTTTTTGATGGACTGCCTTGGGACTGACTGTTCTCAGTTAGAAGGTGTCGTTATGGAGACTAACATTGTCAGAAGTAGAGATGTTTGCTCATTAATTGTGTGTAAGCTTCAGTACTGAATTCATGATAATGGCCAGTTTGCTTGGCTTGAGACAAAATCAGCTGACTGTTGCTACAAAAGTGCAGTAACTTGCGGGGTGAGTCTCATCAAAGATACAAACATAACACCTGTCAAATGCTGTCTTCTGCATGGCAGTGTTGCACGAGAAAGGCACAGTTGTAACAATGGCAATGCAATGAAAACAGTGTTTATTGCACATTCAAGTACAAAGTAGCAAATGGACCAATTTTGATTTTACCTCATTGCCCTTAGAACTGTGAAATCTACCAATTTTAATGACCGACAGCAGCAGAAATACGTACTGATGCGACATCAAAAATTTGATATGAGAATTGAGATTGATAAATTACAATGATAAAACATTAAATAACTATTATGAAGCTCCATGAGATCTGGGATTTTCTTTAACACGCAAATGCTAAATCAATGATTTAATGAGGGATTCAAATGCATACTTTATCAGTGAGAGAAGTTGCATGAATTTGATAATGTATCTGCTGATCTGTGATCATTGAATTTGTCTGGTTAACTTGTGAATTGCTTTTCATGACTATTATGCAAACCACTTTCTGGTATGTCTTTTTACTTAACAGACATACAATTGTAAAAGCTTGATTTTCTTTTATAATGTTAATGTTCAGTCACTGATCCAGGTTTCAATAAGGTTGAGGAGGGTACACCAAAACATGTGTGTATTAAAAAAGTATTTTCAACCAAAATTGAAATTGGGTGCTTGGAATAGATGTATGGCACCATTCTATCACAGAGTAAGCATATGTGTATAAATGATACATTATAACTTTAGTACTTTTCATTATTTCCTCAATTTATCTTTGTAACAATTCCTTTTGAGAACTCTTTAAACATATTAACAACAGTGCATGTTGATTAAATTGAAATCATTCAGTCCTGTTTTCTCTA
The DNA here is from genome assembly GCA_034096865.1 of Theodoxus fluviatilis. NCBI lineage: Eukaryota > Metazoa > Mollusca > Gastropoda > Cycloneritida > Neritidae > Theodoxus > Theodoxus fluviatilis. Next base: position 54,466 of record JAWQFJ010000024.1, read on the forward strand.
TTCAGAATTGTAATATCAAACCCCCATCACAGTGACATTTGTATTGATTTATTATAGAGTCAAAGTAAGAGTGTTTAAAAACTCACCCTGCCATTGCATGCATTCATTCAATGACAAATTTCATCATAGCAGTGGGATATATTTCAATCTTTCTTTGAGGAGTAAGGGACAAAGCAACCAGTTTTTGATGACTGAATGCTTACATTAAGAATATGAAAAGAAAGATCAAAATGGCATTCATAACATCCTCTATTTGTATCCATGCAGATAGATTTTTCGCCTGGGAAATCTAATATCTCCTGATTAACAAGATGAAAATTAGGAGGAACTTGCAATGCATGCTCGTACTGCCCAGACACTGAACTGCACTGAAACCAAGTCGTGAAACATCTTTCGATCTCCTTGGAGGTGAATGAAAACCAAAGCTGATTTTGGCTGATTCAAAATTGCCTTTCAGGTGTTGATGATCTGATTGCTCTCAATTAATGTGAGGCAAAGCAAGTCCAACATTGTAGGATTGCAGTGTATTTGTTGCATCTAAAGCATCATGTGTTAGCAGAGCATGGCAGTGATGGCAAGGTATTGCTTCCTTTGCTCTTATGAAATATGTGGGACTTTGATAATTTGAGTTGTTGCAGGAATGAATTCTATTACTAGACAAACATTCCTTGGCTCCAGTAATACATACAAGACATTTAGAATCTCTGATGTTGCAAGACTGAACTCTTTGATGAATGAGGATCATGAACCTGAGAAAGGTTTTTGATGTAGTGGCACCAAGCAATCGGAAACAAACTACCTGCAAAATGTTCCCGCCTTGTCATCTATAGTTTTGCACAGTTAGTTTTTACCTGCTGCAATCAGAAATCAGGTGACTCATCTTTAGCTAGACAAGAAAATGTAAACTTCGAGAGAGCTTCTTTTAGTGGGAGAAGGGTGTATAGTTACTGTAGGTCTTTCTGATGTTCACTATACCATTATGTCAACCTTTAGCAAGTACTGGTGAGTTTTTCTCTTGTAGTACCATAGTCTTTGTTGCAGCATAGAAACACATAACTTGGTCACCACAGACCTCATCTGCTGCTGTATCTGATAGATTTGTACAGAAATTGATACAGATCATTATTTGCAAGATACACGTCATTAAAGAAAACAACAACAACAAAACCCAACACTTATTAGCAAAGCATCACATCAAACTTCTTGGACCAATCTTAATTAACACATTTGATTAAGAGATCACTTGAAGCCCCATCGTAATGGATCACTCAAAGCCTATTTACATGTATGTACAGAAAGTAGTCACTATGACCTCTTAGCAAAATACTTGATTGCACAAGGCTCTAGCAGCCTGCAGCAGTGTCATAATCTAGTAATGATTTTTATACATAGATGGCAGTTTTAAGCATTGCAATAATTATTATTTTCAATCAACTTGGTGCCCTTTTAGGGGGATTCCCCTGTTGTGGCAGACATGCAGTCCATGAGTGTGCAAATCATGAGAAATCTTAACATGTCTACCGTGGCAGTTTCAAGCTAATTCAATGACCAGTATGTACAATTCAAAACACAACAACATGTTTTGTGTCCTTCTATCTATCTATGTTTCACACACTATGAATGGTTGATGTTTTTATTGGAAGCCATAGAACATGTATTTAATTACAAATGATTAATGATAATCTCACACGAAACATATGGTATTTAAAAAACAATCTCTGCAGAATGAACAACTCACTAACTTTACACATAACTTATTGAAATTACACAATATGTGTAATATAGTAAATACACTAATATTTCTGAAAAACTGGCTTAAAAAGAAAAAGAAAAAAGAGTGGTATGAGATTCTTATTAAAAAAATTCTGCCAAATAAATTTTGTGGAATTTGGGAATGATTTGATGAATTTGTTGTATCAGTGTTAACACTTTTAGCCAGTCATGTGAAGTTATTATCTATGTGCAACTTAAAGCTAGTTTAACCTATCAAAAACTGCAACAATGTGACACTGAACTATTGAATAAGCACAGCTCTGTGATTTTGAAAGAATTTATTGACTTTTAAAATTAAATGAGACTCACCTGCAGACTTGAGAGTGTTATTAAAAATGTGGCACTGTCACTATCAATACCATGAAATAAAGCTTTTGAATACTCCTTTGCTAAATATCATGAAGGGAACCATAAAATGTAATTGTGCACCCATACATGTATATTATATTGCCTGCTTACAGTCTTTCAAATAATGATTGCAATTTTACTTACAGCATGTCCCTTGAAAAAATGAATATTCTAAAGAGAAATATATTGCGAACATTCTTACATAGGTTGTTCATTTTCTTATCACTAGAGAAAATAATATGATTCCATTGCACAGTGAGTCTAAACATAACAGAAGATCATTATTATGTATGCTGTTTTAAAACTGCCTCTGCTGATACATAATTAAGTTTATATTTGTTAAAAATCTAAACCTGACTGTGATTGTTGTCTCCTCCTTGTGTTGTTCCTTGCTTTTTATTTCTTCCTTGTTGAAATCTTTGAAGTCATAGCAATGACAAAAGCATGGCCATTGCAATAAACACTAATTTAAAACAATGAAACTTAGTTGTGAAGTGTTACATGCTGGGATAAAAGTTACTATCTTGAATTATAAGGTTCTGAGATCTTTTATTTAGACTGCTACAAGACCGTGAAAAAATTGTTTAAAATAATGTTTTGATCAGAGCTGGTGCTATGGAAACAATATCATTATCATGCTTGTGAACAGGAAGTGGAAAAACAAAGGTAAACCATAATGTTGACCTTTGAATAAATTATGGAATAAAATTATTTCTGTTTGAATGTAGCATTGTACAGGAAAACAAACAAGTTATTTCAGTGTCTCTGAGAAACTCTGTTTGAATCAAATAGTCCATGTTAATCACCTAGTTGTGCTTTGGGTCTCTTTGACTTGAGTCTTGTTTTTTGAACTGCCAGAGAATAATCCTGTAGTGAAGACCAGTCACGGTGTTGAAACTGTTATCTGACAGAATCCATAAAGTCTTCAGGCACTGCTATATTCAATGCAGAGAGAACTGCTTTTGCGACCTGTGTAGCAGTGGTGCTTTGTAAAATGTCATCCAGCACCCACATCAACTATTGCACACAACCACAGTGCGGCAGTCAGCCTGCCTGCGTGTCATATCTGGGAATGGGGAAGAAGAGCAGTTCGAGAGGAACACAGAGGAGTACTGGGGGGCTGGTATAGGTTCTCCAAGGGAATCTGAGACATGGCCTCCTTCTCTGCCAGGGGCTCGGCATAGTCTTTCTTCCGCAGCCTCCGCATTAGCATGACTATGCAGACCAGGAGGATGAGGAGACCCACCGTCACGCCCACACCTGCGCCCACCTGGGCACCTGTCACCCTGGTGATCCCAGGCTGCAGAAGGGGCAGGGCATCGGGTGTGGACACGTTGAGGCAGTTCAGCACGTACTTGCTCAGGTAGCGCAAGCACACCTGGTACGTGGTGTGCGCTTCCAACCCTGTCAGAGTAAAGCGCATGGTGTGGGAGCGCAGGTGGACCACGTGGTAGCCCTTGGTTGAGTCCGAGCGATAGAAGAGCTGGAAGAGGGAGAGCTCTGTCCGAGGGATTGAGCCCTGCAGCCCCACCGTGATGAGATGCGGAGCCAGAGTCTCCAGCGTGAGATGCAAGTCCCTCGTGCTGACTGTCACTGAGGTGGAACTGATGTCGTAACCGTCCAGGTTGCCTGCTTGGCAGGCGTAGGTGCCGTCGTCCTCCTGGGTCACGTGACGGATTCTCAACACCGCGCTGCCCTCCAGGCTCACGCGCCCGTCCATGGTGGTGCCCGGCCCTGTGCGGTACTGGATCTCACCTGGGTAGCTCCCCCCTCCCGCACTGCTGCCCTGGCCCACGGGGACGACCTCCGTCAGTGTAGTAAGCTTGCCCTTTCCTCCTGCCCCTGCCTCTGTCCAGCTGGAAGCGTTCAGCACGAGACCATTGGGCAGGCTCCAGAGGATGTCTGGCTGCAGTACGCCAATGGCCTGGCACTCCAGCACCAGGTCGTCCCCAATGGAGACCGTTGTGGTCTCATTGAAGAAGGGCAGTGTGGTCGGAGGACACACTGGGGGCAGGTCCGCCAGGGACACGTTGCTCAAGGGAAGGTTGGACTTTCCCGACGGCGAGTCGCACAGCAGCTTGTCTGGCTGCTTGATGAACCCGTCTGTCTGGTTGGTGATCCACTGGGCGACGAGAGTGCGCTTGATCCAGTAGATGTTGCAGTCGCAGTGCAGGGGGTTGCGGTACACGTGCAGCTCGCGCAGCGCGGGCAGCGACGTGAGCACCTCTTGGGAGACGGCCATGAGCTGGTTGTCGTTCAGGAAGACGCGGCTTAGCCGTGGCGTGTTGGAGAAGGCATGGGGATGCAGGAAGAGTAGACGCGGGTTGTGGTGGAGCCACAGTGTCTGCAGCTGCGGCATGCTGGTGAAGGCCTGCTGGTCCACGGCCCGCAGCTCGGGCTGAAAGCTCACAGACAGCTCCATCAGGCTCGAGTTCTGCAAACAGAATCGTTGCTGTAGACATTTTGGCATAGGAATAGAGTTTCTACACCACCACCACCCTCCTCTCTCTCTCTCTCTCTCTCTCTCTCTCTCTCTCTCTCTCTCTCTCTCTCTCTCTCTCTCTCTCTCTCTATCTCTATCTCTCTCTCTCTCTCTCTCTCGAGCTCCCTCTCTGTGTGTGTGCTTGCGTGCGTGCGCGCGCGCTCACGTGTGTGTGCATTTTTGTAAGTGATGATGTTGATGATGATGATGATGATGATGATGATGATGATGATGATGATGATGATGATGATGATGATGATGATGATGCTGATGTAAGTATTGCCTTGTAACGTCACATTGTTGCTCGATTTTGTACAGTTGAAATATTTTCGTTGAAGAAGTTTTAAGAACAATTGTCTTTATCAGCGGAGGAACAGATTTGTTCTTAGCTGTAATGCAGATAACACGTAGTATCTCTTTAACAGCTTATTTTGTGTATTAAAAAATCTGTCATTCTTATGTGTGCGCTAGACTAATAACGAGGACTTAGCTACTCGACGTGAAAATGATATCGGAATAATGTGGCACTTGCAAGTGTTTGGAAAGGAAGAATCGCACCTGAAGGAAAACGTTGACCTGAAGGCGAAAATCTCGATGTCGAGACAAATAAAACTGAGGATTCTGCCAAATGTTGGGCAGTATACGAGGTGAAATGTCTCTGTTCTATTTCAAATGTGCAAAGAACCATTTATCATGACTGCAAACCATACCTTTCTATAGTCCGTCTGGTCAATTACTTATTCGTTTAACTACTACCTTCTGCAATTTTGGTCACTGCTGTGCTTTTCTGGGGTTTTTTTCTCACAGCGAAACACTCGTGATGATTGATTCCTTTGCAAAGGCTAATGAGATATAGCGCGGGGTTACAGGACACTGGGTGTCACATTACATTCACACACTACATCCCTGTGATAAAATCACCACCTGTTCTCAATCCTGGACAGCCTCACCTTGAAGTCTCCAGAGCTGATTCTCTCGAACCTGTTGTCATCCAGTGCGAGGAGCTGAAGGTTGGGCAGCGCCTGGAGGATGTCCCCGGGCACTCGGCCCAGCCTGTTGCTGGACAGGTTCAGCATCCGCAGGCTTGTCAGTCCCTGCAGTGCTGAAGCCCCGATCTGGCGTAGGTAGTTGCCCGACAGGTCCAGCACCTCAAGACGGTCCAGGGAATTGAAGGTGCCGAGGTCCAGGCGGGAGATGAGGTTGCTGGCGGCGCTCAGCTCTCGAAGCGAGGACATGGCCAACAGCCAGATGCGCTTGAGCTCGAAGAGGCGGTTGTGGCTAAGGTAGAGGTGCGTGAGCTGGTTGAGGCCCCCGAAGGCGTGAATCTC
>JAWQFJ010000024.1:65396-115396 GCA_034096865.1 Theodoxus fluviatilis
CTTTTCAAATATGGTCTGGGACCCGACGAAAGGCGACCCCTTCCTAGGAAGGTTGATGACACGCGAGTTTGATCATCTGATTGAGAATGGAAGTGAAGTCATTGACACATCAGTTGATACTGCACTGCTACGGTGCACTCAAGCTCTCATCTGGTGTGCAGAGAGCATGAAGGAAGAGTGAGAACCGGCAGGACAATATCTAGATTTAGAGCGAGTTGGTTTGATCATGAATGTCGAAATGCTAAAAGAATTGCCTTTAACGCCCTTAGAAATCTTAAGAAATGTCAGTCCAAAGAAGTCAAGGCTTATTACCTAGAATGTGGAAATAGATACAAAAAGCTTGTCAAATAAAATATAAAGTCTCACTTCGCCGAAATGCGAAATACATTGCTAACAAACTTCAAAGATTCACAAAAATTCTGGTCCCTAGTCAAGAAATCGACATGGCGTCATATTCAACAACCTGAAATTGACATAGATATATGGAAGACTTATTTTGAAAGAATGTTCCGAAAAGAAGACAGCCTTGAACATGAGCATACTCAGGAGATAATACACCATGACTTATTGGATGCAGAAATAAGCTGCGAGGAAGTAAAACAAGCCATGAAAAAAGCAAGTGCTTCGAAAGCTCCAGGTCTAGGTGGACTACCCGGAGGCTGCCTCAAAGTAGCTTCTGAAAAAAATAACCCCTTTCTTAACCAAATTGTTTAATGCCATGTTTGAAACACGTTGTTTTCCTGAATCTTGGTCTCGCTCAATCATTATTCCAATACACAAAAAGGGTGATATCCTGAAGAAAGACAACTACCGAAGCATTTCTTTAATGTGTTCCATTTGTAAGGTATTTACAGCAGTCATAACAAGACGGCTGCAGTCGTGGCTAGAACAAGAAAACAAAACCTGCGTGGAACAGGCCGAATTCCGTGCTGATCAATCTACTATTGACCATATATTCACTCTTTATGCGATTGTACTGAAATATGTGTATGGGAAAGGTCGAGGCAAATTGTATGTCGCCTTTGTTGACTACAAAAAGGCCTTCGACTCCGTCAACAGAAAGCAACTGTGGACAATCATGGAAAGCATGGGGCTGTCAACAAAATTTACTTTAATGTTAAAGGCAATGTACAAAAATGTCCAGTCATGCGTTCGTTGTCGACATTCACTGTCGGATTACTTTGACTGTCCGGCCGGCTTGAAACATGGGGCCTTCGAGTCTGCTTCCATTTTTTTACTCACATGCGAAGCAAAAGTGAGTCTATGTACCCACCCTTTTCGTCCGTCCGGGCGTCTGTAAAAAAACTTTAACCTTGGATTTTTCTCGGAGACTATTAAGTCTATCAACACCCAATTTGGCACGATGGTGTATGATGACAAGGCGTCAAAAAACATACATAGTGACTTGACCTTGCTTCAAGGTCAAGATCGCAGGGCCAGTAAATGTTGTCTAAAAACAGCCATTTTTCGCATTTTCCCAATTTTCTCTGAAGTTTTTGAGATTAGATACCTGACCTATATATAGTATATAGGGCAAAGTAATCCCTATCTTTTGATGCCAGTTTGATTGACCTTGCTTCAAGATCAAGGTCACAGGAGGTCTTTAAAGTTAGATTGTATACATATTTTGAAGTGACCTTGACCCTGAACTATGGAAGATAACTCTTCCAAACTTCATAACATTGTAGTACACATGTTATACTTTCATACTAGGTCACCCGTATCGTCCGTCCAGGCGTCCGGGCGTCCTGTCGTTTGTAAAAAAAACTTTAACGTTGGATTTTTCTCAGAGACTATTAAGTCTATCAACACCCAATTTGGCATGATGGTGTAGGATGACAAGGCGTCAAAAACATACATAGTGACTTGACCTTGCTTCAAGGTCAAGGTCGCAGGGGCCGTAAATGTCTAAAAAACAGCAATTTTTCACATCCTCTCAGCATGTGAGTCGTGTGGGCTTTGCCCTTCTTGTTTCTATGTATATCAATTCTGTTTGCGAATTATGTACGAGAAAAGGGTAGACATGGAGTACAAGTGATACCGGGAATGGCGGAACTGTTTCTGCTATTGTTCGCAGATGATGTTGTATTACTTTCCACCACACCAACTGGCTTTCAGAATCAAATCAGCAATCTTGTACATGTGTCCAAATCTCTGAATCTGACTGTAAACACTGAAAAGACCAACGTCATGGTGTTCCGTAAAGGTGGCCATCTATCTTCAGATGAAAGATGGTATCTTGAAGGTAATAGACTTGAGGTCGTAAATCAGTATATATACCTGGGATTCCTTTTCACGACGAAAATGTCCATTGATGCCTCCCTAGAAGATGTAACCATCAGAGGAAAGCAGAAGTGAGTGCTCAAAACATTGTGGAACCTCCAGAGTACAAATATTCACTAAACTATTTGATGCACAAGTGCAGCCAACTCTGTTGTATGGCTCGGAAATATGAGGGACGAGAATAGATGCGACAGTTGAAAAAAACTCACCTTTTTATGAAATAAGTTTTTATGATTAAGCGTGAGAACGCCAAATCATATGGTCTACGGAGACCTCGGAAGGTACCCGCTTTCAATTAACAGCTGCATAAATACAATGAAGTATTTGGTTAAAACTGACTAGAATGAGTGTAGACAGGCTACCCAAACAAGCTTATTTGATGCTGCTAAAGTGTAATGTCAGAGGAAAACCAAACTGGGTAGAATCTGTAAAGATATATCTTAATACTCTTGGATTTGGATACGTGTGGATGAATAGTGGCGTAGGTGATGAAAAACGCTTCTTGACTAATTTCAAGCAATGATTGAAAAACTGCTACTTTCAAGAGTGGAACAGCAAGATTTTGAGCAGCCTAAGATACAAATGGTATTCAACCTTTAAGCACACTTGGGAATTCGAAGAGTATCTAAATTTCCTTGACATAAAGAAATTCCGAGATAGTTTCATTCGATTTAGATACGGAGTGAATGATTTACACGTAAACAAGATGTACAGTTACGATCAAGACCTACTATGTCCTTTTGTGAGGAGAGAGAGGATGAGGCACACTTTCTGTTGACTTGTAAAGCTTATGACCACTTACAGGAAAAATTCATTGTTCAATACTTGGATAAAAGACCAAATCCAGAGGTCTGTGCACCCCTCTTGCAAGGAAAGGGCCAGAAAAAACAAGAGCAGTGTCAATACATTATGCGTTTGAGATAAGAAAACAAGAACTGGCACCAAAGAGGTCATTCCTATACATGAGACCAACAATGATCTGTGTGATATAACGGTTTAACTATGCTGTTTTGTTATAACTGTTATGTTGTTGGTTGTATTTGCAATGGGCTGATGGCCTAGCAATAAAATTCAGTTCAGTTCAGTTCTCTCTCTCTTGTTTCGGAAATGTACATGTATTGTCATAAATTCAGATATGGAGAAAATTCCCGAATATGTCCATCCTGCAGAGAAGAGAAAGAAAGCGAGAAACAGTGTGCTTGAATGCCCTGTATTCGAAGATATTAGAATAAGATGTTTCATATCTTGCATCCTCGTATCTGGAGACAATGTCATGGTCAATTTGTTTTCCTCAGAAAACCCAGAAACAAATGGAAACCTCAGCATGTATCTCTTTTACTTAATCCAGAGGAGATCAGAAGCTTGTGCGAATTTTGAAATTGATAAAGCTGCTTTTCAATGAAACTGTAGCATAACTGTCCTTCCTCTCCTATGATCATCACTGTAGATCTCATGTGTAACCCATGAAATGGGATTGGGGCCTATTCAATAAATGTGTTCGTTCTTTCGTCTCTCTCTCTCTCTCTCTCTCTCTCTCTCTCTCTCTCTCTCTCTCTCTCTCTCTCTCAACGTTACCGCACCGTGACCTAATCAATAAAGCTGAGAAGAGTTGCTGTCTCTTTGTCAAGTCTCTTTTTCACGGTCTTCGATCATTGGCGCCATTACGGGTCTGGATTTGGAGTCCACGGCGCGCTGTTTGATGTCCTACGCCACTCAGAGTCGGACGCATGACCGTAGTGCGGACTTTTCTTTCAGTGTTGTCTTCCGCTCCAATCTCATTTGGTAAAAACCCCGCTCGGCGGGAAAGCGATCGCATCTGTTGGCCATGACGTCCTGTGGGTAATCCGACCCATCGATCGGACCTCAGCCTCTATCAGAGAGATTGGAAGCGGATTCATTCAGGTGTGACCGGTCGGTACTTCGGTCTACTCTTTTGTTAAATGGCGGGGTGCTTAAATGGGGACAGCAGAAATCCGTATAGGTTTACCGTTTGCACTCGACCTAGATGGTAATCTCCCACCCCCACCCCCCACCCCCCACCCCTTTCCCCCTTGTAACCTTACTCAGGTTTATGAATGCACGCAGGAAGGCAGGCTCTCTCTCTCTCTCTCTCTCTCTCTCTCTCTCTCTCTCTCTCTCTCTCTCTCTCTCTCTCTCTATCTCTCTCTCTCCTCTCTCTCTCTCTCTCTCTCTCTCTGTGTGACCGGTCGGTACTTCGGTCTACTCTTTTGTTAAATGGCGGGGTGCTTAAATGGGGACAGCAGAAATCCGTATAGGTTTACCGTTTGCACTCGACCTAGATGGTAATCTCCCACCCCCCACCCCCCACCCCCCACCCCTTTCCCCCTTGTAACCTTACTCAGGTTTATGAATGCACGCAGGAAGGCAGGCTCTCTCTCTCTCTCTCTCTCTCTCTCTCTCTCTCTCTCTCTCTCTCTCTCTCTCTCTCTCTCTCTCTCTCTCTCTCTCTCTCTCTCTCTCTCTCTGTGTTCAAATACTGCTTTAAGAAATCTGGCAAACAGAGGCAAGGCAGGGGTGATGCAAATTCTTCGTTTTATAAGCAAATTAGACTTTGTGTCCCCTCATGTTTTCTTTAAGATGTTTGATGCACAGATACAACCGATTCTGTTATACTCGTCTGAGATATGGGGTCTAGGAGACTGTGAAGTGATTGAAAATGTACATATGTATGCCTTGAAAATGTTCTTAAATGTGAGTATCAAGACACCAAATACCATGGTATATGGGGAGACTGGAAGGTGTCCACTACATATCAATGCGAAATTGAGATAAGTGAAATATTGGTTGAAACTGTTGAAAATGGAAGACTCCAGATTACCCAAATTAGCATACGACATGATGGTTAAACAAGTTCATAGCAATAACTGGGCAACAGAAGTAAGACGTCTTTTATTTGAATATGGCTTTGAAGAACAATGGACTAAACAACGTGTCTCAGAAGAACGAAGTTTCGTCAAGACACTGAAGGAAAGATTGATTGACAAATTTAATGAGGCCTGAAAAGAAAACCTGGTTAATAGTGATCGGTTTTATGTGTATCGCCTATTTAAGAAATCGAGAGAGTTGGAAAGATTTTTACGCAGTGTAGATAAAAAGGTTTTTAGAGAGATGATCACTCGTTTTAGATTAGGAATAAGTGATTTATTGTGCCATAGGTTACGTTACTGTACTGACATTCCTGCTATTTGTCCATCATGTCATCAATAGACGGAATATGAGATACACTTCTTGTTCAAATGTCCTCATTTTGCAGATCTGAGAAATAGATACATAAGTTCTAGACACAACAATGATACCGATGACTTGGTGGATATTTTATCGTCGCAGGATGAGGCTGTGATTAGAAACTTGGCAGCATATTTGTATTTTGCTTTCAAAAAGAGAGAAAAAGATAATAATCCTAATTCAAATGAGTCATGAAACAAATAATCATTGTTGTTCGGGCTGGTGGCCTAACAATAAAATATTTCGAGTTCGAGTTCTCTCTCTCTCTCTCTCTCTCTCTCTCTCTCTCTCTCTCTCTCTCTCTCTCTCTATCTCTCTCTCATACACACACGCACGCTCGCACGCACGCACACAAACACACACGCATGCACGCACGCACACACACATAGACATACACACACAAACACGTGCACGCACGCACACATGCGCACGCGCGCGCACACACACACATTCACAACTCAGGGGAAATATCGCTTGCACTTGAATGTGCATGTAATGCACTCATCAGCACCTGGATCAACGTTGGATGTATTAAATGAAATTGGAATGTATAAATTATAAGTGATTCACCGAATAGCTACATAGTTTAAATCAGACCTTTTTGTGTGTGTATTTATAGCCAAGCGGATGGGTAGATGAGAGTAGAGGGGGAAGGGGGGGGGGGGGGGAAGAGGGAGGGGGTAGGGAGAGAGGGTGTGTGTGTTAATAGAGAGCAGGCATTTTAATTAATTTGAGAAAGGACACAAGCGGCCCAAATCCATTCCTGCTCCTCCCTTCCCATGTCACCCCACGGGCAGTGGCAATGACCGGTGCGTCCACGACAGCGTCCTGATGTGAGCACTCTTTGAAAGAGGCATGGTACAGCACTGTAGGAAGCAGAGAGCATGGAGGCATGGTACAGCACTGTAGGAAACAGAGCGCATGGAGGCATGGTACAGCACTGCAGGAAACAGAGCGCATGGAGGCATGGTACAGCACTGCAGGAAACAGAGCGCATGGAGGCATGGTACAGCACTGTAGGAAACAGAGAGCATGGAGGCCTGGTACAGCACTGTAGGAAGCAGAGAGCATGGAGGCATGGTACAGCACTGTAGGAAACAGAAAGCATGGAGGCATGGTACAGCACTGTAGGAAACAGAGCGCATGGAGGCATGGTACAGCACTGCAGGAAACAGACCATGGAGGCATGGTGCAGCACTGTAGGAAACAGAAAGCATGGAGGCATGGTACAGCACTGTAGGAAGCAGAGAGCATGGAGGCATGGTACAGCACTGTAGGAAGCAGAGAGCATGGAATGCGTGGTACAGCAGTGTATGAAACAGAGAGCATGGAATGCGTGGTACAGCACTGTAGGAAACAGAGAGCATGGAGGCATGGTACAGCACTGTAGAAAACAGAGCATGGAGGCATGGTACAGCACAGTAGGAAACAGAGACCCTGGAGGCATGGTACAGCACTGTAGGAAACAGAGATCATGGAGGCATGGTACAGCACTGTTGGAAGCAGAGCATAGAGGCATGGTACAGCACTGTAGAAAACAGAGCTCATGGAATGCGTGGTACAGCACTGTTGGAAGCAGAGAGCATGGAGGCATGGTACAGCACTGTAGGAAGCAGAGAGCATGGAATGCGTGGTACAGCACTGTATGAAACAGAGTGCATGGAATGCGTGATACAGCTCTGTAGGAAACAGAGAGCATGGAGACATGGTACAGCACTGTAGGAAACAGAGCATGGAGGCATGGTACAGAACTGTAGGAAGCAGAGAGCATGGAGGCATGGTACAGCACTGTAGGAAACAGAGATCATGGAGGCATGGTACAGCACTGTTGGAAGCAGAGAGCATGGAGGCATGGTATAGCACTGTAGGAAACAGAGATCATGGAGGCATGGTACAGCACTGTAGGAAACAGAGCATGGAGGCATGGTACAGCACTGTAGGAAACAGAGCATGGAGGCATGGTACAGCGCTGTAGGAAACAGAGAGCATGGAGGCATGGTACAGCACTGTAGGAAACAGAGCATGGAGGCATGGTACAGCACTGTAGGAAACAGAGAGCATGGAGGCATGGTACAGCACTGTAGGAAACAGAGCATGGAGGCATGGTACAGCACTGTTGGAAGCAGAGAGCATGGAGTCAGTCAGGCGTCACGCAAAGGGCTCAATCCTTGCGATCGATTGCACGTGCAGGAGTCATGCAGTGCAAGCTCAGCTGACGTCATGCATACCTTTGGCGGGACGTCAGCTGTTTAATGAGTGCGCCTTTGAACATGGGACATCGGTATCATTTTGACAGACAGTTCAAATATTTCGCCCAAATAATCGAGATTAAAAAAAACACGCGCTTGCTCGTACCAAAATGCGTGTGAAGAAAAACCCATGTGATTGAAAGGTTGCTTCCCTCGCCAAAACCGAAATTGGTACCCATAATTAAACATATGTATGCATCATCTAAAGTGCTAAAGCCTCGCTAAGCAACCACGTATTCGAAGAGTCACTCGTGTTATCAGCCGTGACGATTTACTTGTGGTGTAGGATGACTGGGAGCTCCCTGTGGTCGTTCAAGAACGCCAGAAAGCATAACTGTACACAGTGGAGCCGCAGCAGGGACTCAGACTTCATTAGAGAAATTTACTTCGACACCATTTTCTTTGTATTTAGTAAAAGTCCACCAGCAGCTCAAACAAAATCAGCTCTAGAGAGTTCTTTTAGGTCATCTTCTTGACATTGTGGTCAGTCAAATAACCTACTCCTTTCTTCTTCTTCTTTGGCTTTCACAAAATGCACAGGATAGTTCTGAAGAAAAGGTCAACACCTTGCACTAAAGTAACATGTGCTGTGCATGAGATATGTCATACCGACTACAATGAAATGTACATAAATGAACAAAAGAAGAAGGTTTCTTCATCAGAGACAACACGGAAAATGTGTTCTCAGTATATTACTTAATGGTGAGAATTCAACCGATTTTTAGGGAAAGTATGCCTTTGTCCCTGCAGTCCATTAACCCCCTGTGGATTGGAGGGAAGAGTAGGCCCGTCTCCAAATGCAGTGTGTAAGCGCGAATTATCAGCGAAATCGAGACTTGCCTTGCTCCTTCTCTTACCAGCTCCAGTGAATTTTGTGGACAGTAGACTTACATAGCCTAACAAAGCATCAAGACCGTATAACTTAATCCACTCATTCATTCACTGCAGGGCACTAGCTTCACTGAAGTCAATTTGCTACTGATTGAAAGCAGGAACATCGACTCGAACTTGAAAATGCACCACGGGCAACTTGCCAAATGAGAAGTCAGAACTATGCACCATGCTTGGGCCTTGATGACGTCACGCGTGCCAGGTAATCAGCGAGGACCACAGGCACCACTGACGTCACGAGCTCATCAGACAGCAGTACAGCATGAGAGAGAGATGCTGAAGTGCAACAAGAGGGCCTCTGTTTCCTCGTGTTCCTCTCTTCCTTCGCCATGGATTGCAGTTGGCGGTCGCACGACTGAGGCAGTTCCTTTCCAAGGGCTGCACTACAATGTTCAGTTTGCCATGCATTGCAGTTGGCGGTCGCACGACTGGGGCATTCCTTTCCAAGGGCCGCACTACAATGTTCAGTTTGCCATGCATTGCAGTTGGCGGTCGCACGACTGAGGCTGTTCCTTTCCAAGGGCCGCACTACAATGTTCAGTTTGCCATGCATTGCAGTTGGCGGTCGCACGACTGAGGCAGTTCCTTTCCAAGGGCCGCACTACAATGTTCAGTTTGCCATGCATTGCAGTTGGCGGTCGCACGACTGAGACATTCCTTTCCAAGGGCTGCACTACAATGTTCAGTTTGCCATGCATTGCAGTAGGCGGTCGCACGACTGAGGCAGTTCCTTTCCAAGGGCTGCGCTACAATGTTCAGTTTGCCATGCATTGCAGTTGGCGGTCGCACGACTGAGGCAGTTCCTTTCCAAGGGCTGCACTACAATGTTCAGTTTGCCATGCATTGCAGTTGGCGGTCGCACGACTGGGGCATTCCTTTCCAAGGGCTGCACTACAATGTTCAGTTTGCCATGCATTGCAGTTGGCGGTCGCACGACTGGGGCATTCCTTTCCAAGGGCTGCACTACAATGTTCAGTTTGCCATGCATTGCAGTTGGCGGTGGCACGACTGAGGCATTCCCTTCCAAGGGCTGCACTACAATGTTCATTTTCTCTCGTGCTTTTGTGCTGGTATGAAAAATAGACGAGACACTACAGTCTTTCAGGAGGCATGCATTAACCAAGTATGCGCTTAGAAGTTTGCATTTTATCTGTCTTGCCTAAACCACGTGGCACAGGGTTATTGTCAAGGCATTCCCAAAAATTTCCGTTGAATGTGACATTTGGTACGTATCAAACGCAGAAGCTGGAAATCAGGTGTGGAGAAGAGGACCAGGCAAGGGCAACTGGTAGAAGATGGAATATTAAGTCGGAGCCGTAAAATTTATAAGAAGCTGAACATTTGAGAGCTCTTTCGTAGGAAGTAAAATGGGGAAAGTTGAAGTCAGGATGTTCGCTCGCAAGAGGGAAGAAGTTAAAGTTGACGAAGCAAATAAAAAGAGCAGTGAAGGTAATATCGAGAAAAAGTGTGATTACTTGTTGTTCTAAAGTTTTATTTGGCAACTGCATGTGGAAATGGCACACTAATCTCATTTAATGATGAATTGTTACACCCCCAAAACAACAACAAAGCCAACCCTCACTGGGCATTACATTTTTGGTTTTGTCCTGAATGAAGATTAGCCGCTCAACAACCGTTTGGAATGCGCGAGTTATTTCTACGGTTGAAATCGATATCTACTACATCGCTCAACAGCAAGGACCGTACAATTAATGGACGACTTACAGCTCCATTACTGTGTGACCCAATACTCAGTGCATGATGATGTTACGCAGTCGACCATGACTGGCTTGAGTTTCATTTCCTCACTCTGGTCTCTTTGGAACAAGCAAGCCTTTGTCAATAGCAGGTCTCGGTGGAGAACATGAAGCGCCATTTTGCACAAATGTTTAGAACGATGCAGTGTGGGTGGGATGTGGTTAACGAGAAGGACCGGAAATAGACAGTGGGGCGCCAGTGAAAAACCTCGATGTTGGACTGAGTGCTTTGTAAAGTTATCAATAAATGGTGGATTTTGATTCGATTCACGTTTCTTTATAATCCAAAGTATGAAAAGTTTTCTTGGTGCTATACAACTTCAATTTATTCCAAACACATGAAATAAAAGTTACACAATTGTGATGGTAGAAGAGACTATATGAGAAGTTGAATTAGCCTACTCTACATATAATGAAGGGCAAGTCGACTGAATATGAGTTTCCTCATCCAGCTCGACATCAGCTGTCTTCAGGCACCAGCTGTCTTCAGGCACCAGCTGTCTTCAGGCACCAGCTGCCTTTAAGTGAGCTATCTCGTCGCCTTGTCATCCATCCCTTACGGATGTGATTCCTCACGCCCCAGAAGCAGTCCATTAACTCTCACACTTTCATTTCACACCAGGCAAAATGTGTCTAAAAAGCACAAACTGAGTCTTACCCTTCGTCCAGGCTGTACCGTTGTTGGCCGACAACCAGGACAGGTTGGGGAACTCTGTATTTGACACTTGTCGGCAGCGCAGTAGTGCGCTAACGTGGGCCGAGTACCCCACTCAGTTTGTTATCCGCGTGCGTGACTGCGCGCTTCAGAGGCTGCGTGCGACAGCTGAACGCCACACGTCGTTTGGGAAAGTTCCCTTCCACGGGCGTCGCAGTGCAGCTCTACCTGTCGCACTGAGTGCAGCAGCGCGTAGCAGCAGTGAGTCAGCTGCTTCAGCCGCCAGGAAGAGTCTGTGGGTCTGATAGAGGTACACGCTGTACCACGCTACCGCTGAACCACGCCCCCCCCCCCCCCCCCCCTTCCCCTCCCCCCCTCCACGTCACTCACAGTCACAAAAGCCAAGTAGGGGAGACGCGTTGTACTTCTCCTCAGTTCTGATTGCTCACATCCGCTTCCAGCACCCACAACATGATTGCTCCTGCCTGGAAATTTATGGACGTCCGCTGGGGGATATTTTGCTGATAATCAGGCTTTATCGACCGTGGCCCTTTGGCGGAAAGTTTGTATTGAGATAAGACCGCCAGGTCTGTATGGATGTTTTATTGATAGCTCCCCTTGTGGAGTGCTGCTGGGAGCGCTTTCTCTACTGCTTATGATCCTCTTCCTCACGGTTGCTTCCAACAATTCCCCACTCCTGGTTCCCCCCTCCCCACCACCCCTCCGACCTCCACCTTATTTTACCCTAAGCACCCACCCCTCTCTTCACATCTCATATACACTCCATTTACACACACTCAACCCGTTCTTCCAAGAAACCTCGGAATTCCACCCTACCCCAACACATCAAGCCCCACCCACCCACCCACCCACCCACCCAATTTCTTTTCCATTCAACGCCTTATTCCTCCCCTGGTCGCTTTCCCTCTTTGGACCTCTTTCTCATCCTTCCTCTATCAACACCTTGGCTCTGCCCCATCCGAACCTACTCACTCCATCCATCTCCGTTCTAGTTCAGCGAGGAAGTACTCTTCATTTATTTAAACCAATTTCACTTTCCGTGTAAGTCATACCTGAATACTACTGGTTGTTCAGTCATCGTTACCTCACCGTCACCTCCATCCCTACTCCACACCAACCTTTCCCTGCCGCAGTGTCCTCTACACTTGGTATTCCTGCGCAATTGCTGTACTGTCATTCTCACATTCCGTGAACTGTCACCACCACCATCACTTCCACCGCTACCACCACCATCACTTCCACCGCTACCACCGCCATCACTTTCACGGCCGCCACCCCGACCATCACCACCACTGCTACAACCAAAACTACAATCACCACCAGTCCTCCTCTACTCCTCATTGAATCTTCCTACGGATATTTCCCACACACTGCCGCACAACTTCCCTCCTTTTATCTGGCGTCCTTACTCATCACAACTACCACCACCACCACCACCACCTACACCACCACCGTCACAACCACCACCGTCACCACCACCACCGTCACCGCCACCACCACCACCACCACCACCACCACCACCACCGTCACCACCACCACCACCACCACCGTCACCACCACCACCACCACCGTCACCACCACCACCACCACCACCACCACCACCACCGTCACCACCACCACCGTCACCACCACCACCGTCACCACCACCACCGTCACCACCACCACCACCACCACCACCACCACCACCACCACCACCACCACCACCACCTACCACCACCACCGTTACAACCACCACCACCGTCACCACCACCACCGTCACCACCACCACCGTCACCACCATCACCGCCACCACCACCACCACCACCGCCGCCACCGCTGCCACCACTACCACCGCTTCCACCACCACCACCACCACCACCACCACCCTAACCACCAATACACCACCAATACTACTGGTACCACCACCACCACCACTGTCACTTTGTAGCTCAAGCAAAAGCCCTTTCTCTACCTCAACCCACGCTCTTTCACACTGTCCTACCACACCCCTTTCCTCCTTCCACCTGATAACGTTACAACCATTCTTACCGCCATCGCGACCCTACCCAACCATACCTTGACCCCAGCCCACGCCGACCCCTTCAGGGGGAGCCGGCGGTCACCTGCTCTGTCCACGGGCCAGTGGGTGGCTTTGTCAGGGCTGACCCTACTGGGGCTACTGAGCGTGGAGATCCCCGGACAGGAGTGCTCGGCTGAGTGAGCAGGGAGAATGGGCGCCAGCGTTTAGCGAGCTGGCAGATCACCCACGGCAAGTTATTGTGGTCCGTGACAATGGCTGCATCAAAGATTCAGGGCCAGGTCAGCTGCCTGAGGTGTCTGCCCGTCCCTCTCTTCAGGTGTCGTGTGGAGGGCCGCGCCGCTGGTGCAAGTAAAGTGAAAAGCTAGCCTGAGAATGCCGCCCCGTCTCCAGCTGTGTCAAGCTAGGTTTTCCTGCTTTCAGCTTATGCACCGAGTCTACGCGATGTGTAGGAGGCGAGGGACAAAGGAAATACAAGTTACTTGATTTACTCTGGTAGCTTATCAGCTCTGTTGATTTTCGTGATCAATGGACTCACATAGCCTACAGAGGCTGATAGGCCGTAGAACTCCAACCATCCATTCTCCCTACTTTCAGTGGAAGCAAGAATACGAGTCCTGTGTGAAGCGGAAGCAAAAACAGGCGCTTGTGGAACTCGCTATTGACGTGTTGCCTCACGCGAACCTTTGTTCAATAATTACTTCTCTGTTGCGTATAATTAAATTTAATGGACTTAATTCTTCATTAATGTTTGTGCACTCGTTAAGTTGATAAATAGCGTTTCGTGCGTCAAGAAGAGTAATATCACTTTGCATGGTCCATAAAATTAAACGAATCTGTGTGTTACGATCTTTTCTGTTTTACGCCGTTTATTTTCGGATTCTTAAAGTCCGATTTTTTTCATCCAACCATCCTAACACTCTCCCCCTCTTCCTTCTCGTTTCTCCCTTTCTCACTTCTCCCATTCCTCTTCTCCCACTCCCCAACTTCTGTCTCAACCTCATACCCCCCCCCCCCCAATCTCATCCCCCAAATATCTTTCTTTGCTCCTCCTTACTCTTCACTTAAGTTCCCCCTTTCTCCTCTAGCTGCAATACATTTTCCAGCGGTATGGTTTGAGTTACCTATTTTTCTGTCACATTAACACACGCCAGAAGGTGAATGGTGTTGAAAGCCGCCACGGTTGAGGCTTCACCACGAAGCTTGGGCGCCCTCTCTCTGCCACGCCCCTCTCCCGTCTTGCACTCTGCTCGTCTGCATTTACACTCCGCAGCTCCTGCGAGCTCTGCCGGATGTTAATGAAAATGAGCAAAACCGCCACTTCCTTGCGCGCCTAGCGCATAGCTGTGTGGCAGGAGAGGCCAGGCAGAAAAGCGCGCCGTGCATCGCCATGTGTTCTGCAGCCCGAGCTCTCTAGCGGGCTCCAGCCGTTTCTTCCTCTCTTGTCGGTGGCACGTTCACATTCATGGCATCTAATCATTTTTGCTCGGAAATGTGTACATGTCCGATGAATGAAAAGAATGAATAAATGAATGAATGAAGGAAGGAAGGAACTTTTATGGCCTGTCAGCCTGTGTAGGCTATGTAAGGCCATTGATCACGAAAATCACTAAAGCTGGTTAGTTTAAGAGCTAGTCCAGACACGATTTCCCTAGTTATTCGTCTTACGAATCGCGAAGTGGGAGGACACATTGGTGCTTATCCCCACTCCCCCCCCCCCCCCCCCCCCCTTTCCCAGGGAATCCGATGAGTGAAAGAATGCATGAAACGTTTGCAGAAATGAAGATACAAGCTTTCTAATGACTAACCGTTGTTCAAATGGAAAAGGAACAACTGACAAGTATGTTTGGTCTTTTTTGCAGTGTTTCAGGTATACTGATTGTCAAGAGAAAAAGGTAGAAATAACGCAAAAGATATTTGAATTCTTGGTTGCCGCAGACGAAGCCACAGTAAGTGTCATGCTACCTCAGAGCCACGTGGAAACGCGTTGCAATTGGAGAGTTTGACTTTGATGTTACGCTGTTTGCTTTTGAAAAAAAAATCACAAATCTTTTTGTCAAATACCTCTGATGCTCCGTTATAACCAGAAGCGCCATGTATTTTGTACGGCAGATTCGCCTAGGACGACGGAGTGACAGACACATCCGGGCATCGAACTTATTCACAGTTTATGAATGCGTGTAGCAGCCAAAAGTTACTCCCGGCCAAAAGTTACTCCGAAAGTCATCGCAGAGTTATCTGCTCGGGACGTGCTGAGAATTCCACTCTAAAAAGAGACGGCACCCGCCACTCCGCCTGACTGACTTTGCACGCCCGGTGAGTTATGCTAAGATCCGGCCGCGTAAATATATCTGCGTTTTGTGACAAACGTCTTTCTCGGTGGTACTGTACTCCATGCACCTTAACGGTGCGCGTGATTCGGGTGTAATCTTAAGCTAAACGACGTTTATTGGCGCTGCTGAAATGGTCGAAGTCGGAAACATTCGGAACGTCGTTTAGCTTAAGATTACACCCGAATCACGCGCACCGTTAAGGTGCATGGAGTACAGTACCGCCGAGCAAGACGTTTGTCACAAAACGCAGATATATTAACGCGGCCGGATCTTAGCATAACTCCCCGGGCGTGCCAAGTCAGTCAACGGTCGCGTTTTATAAAACCAGACTACAAATAGACTACAGGGAGGCGACTCCCATATCATTTCCGGCAGCGGAGACGGCTTTGCACGGGGAAAAACGTTTTTGAACTCTATATTATGTGTTAAACTACACAAATGCACCAAAAACACAAAAACTCGTAAAGAAACTAATGCGTCGTTTGTTGGGATATATTCCATGCAAAGAACAGGTGCAGGAGCGGTAAATCGCATAAAGAAAAAGCCGAGCAGATAACTCTGCGATGACTTCCGGAGTAACTTTTGGCCGGGAGTAACTTTTGGCTGCTACAATGCGAGAGACGCTCGACAAAGCAAGTGTTTATTGGTAGCTTTGATGGATGCGATATGCACGTCCTGTTTAGTCCAACCTCGTCACGGAGCAGCGCAATGCTTGATGTGGTACAACTTCGTGTGCGTCGCGACTCATGCATCAGCCCCTGTCACCTCACAATGGATGTTCACTCACTCTAATCGCTAACTAGATTAAGCTGCAATAAATAGCAGCAGCAGCAGCAGCAGTAGTAGTAGTAGTAGTAGTAGTAGTAGTAGTAGCGATAGTAGTAGTAGTGATAGTAGTAGCAGTAATAGTATTGCCGTATTTGCAGAAGTAGTGGTAGGAGTAGTAGTTGTAGTAGTAGCAGTTGTAGTAATGGTATACTAGTAGTAGTAGCAGTAGTAGTAGTAGTAGTAGTAGTAGTAGTAGTAGGAATAGTAATGGTAGTAACAGTTCTAGTAATATTATAGTAGTAGCAGTAGAAGTGTGTGTGTAGTAGTAGTAGTAGTAGTAGTAGTAGTAGTAGTAGTAACAGTAGTAGCAACAGTAGTAGCAGTTGTAGTAATACTAATAGTAGTAAGAGTTGTAGTTGTAGTAATAGTAAAGTAGCAGTAGAAGTGTGTAGTAGTAGTACTTTTCGTAGTAGTAATAGTAGTTGTTGTTGTCGTCGTCGTTGCTTTACAAGCAGTAGTACATGTAGTTGAAGCAATGAATGGAGACTTAGTAGTAAGTAGTGACTATTAACTGTGACAGAACTAGCAGCAGCAGCAGCAGCAGCAGCAGCAGCAGTAGTAGTAGTAGTAGTAGTAGTAGTAGTAGTAGTAGTAGTAATGGCAGTAGTGTTGTAGTACATATTGTCGTTGTAGAAGCAGTAGTTGTTGAAGTCATGTAGTGGCTGCATGCAGCATCAAGTGCACTAGTTGTAGCGGCAGCAGTAGTAGTGGTAGTAGCAGTAATAGCAGTAGCAGCAATAGAGGGATGGTGGCGATGGCGATATTAGTGGTGTTGCTTATGGTAGTGGGAGTAGCGGTAGTGGTGGTGGTACTAATAGTGTAGTGATGTTAGTTGTAGGGGTGACTGTGACAGTAGTAGTAGTAGTAGTAGTAGTAGTAGTAGTAGTAGTAGTAGTAGTAGTAGTAGTACTAGTAGTAGTACTACTACTAGTAGTAGTAATCATAGTAGTGTAGCAACAGCAGTAACATTCATCATGACACTTTCCAGACTCTATCTGACCACAGTCGCTATACGCATGCACAAACAGCATTTGCTGACGTCACTCTTAGGTTCCATTTGCACACCTGCTGCCAGAGTCAATCAAACATCATTGTTCTCGTAGCTAGGTACAAAGTCCCTTTTCTATTGACCGTCAATCACCAGCTCAACAGCTGTTCTGTTCGCGCTGTCGCTGCGCCAAAATCAATAACAAAGTTGCCCTAACTTTCAACCGCTGACTTTTTTATATGTCTCTGCTCTTTTTCTATGATGGAGAATTAGATTGGTGTCCTCGTTATCGAAACTTAACAGATAAGCCTCTATCAGACTGGCAGCGCGACGGTCGATATCCTCTTTTAAAAAACTCTCTCAAAACAACAAAAGGGCAACCCGAGACTGGAGCTAAACATGAGTCCACCACGCAACACGTTATGTCCCGACTGTCGTTTCCTCCGAGTCGCGTCTTCTGCCTACTGCCGATACTTCCAACAGCTCTCACACCACCAGCGCACTTACTTGTTTCGGACAGGTGGTGTCGTAAAAAATCCCAGGATTTCCCAGCTGGGCAGTATGGTCTCGCCCGTTCTGATTCCCACGAGGAGTAGAGCTCCTGCGCTAGATAAGCTGCTAAGAGCGACTAATAGTTCCCTCGGAGGCTGGAGGCGGCACTGCCCTAGGCCGAGTACGGGCTGGCTTTGCAGCCAGGCTGTGGGAAGCGAGTCAGGATGCTCCTCCCTCTGTCCTCACTGCAGCCACCGTGAGAGAGGCGGGGAGAGCCACAGAGCTGGAGTTGAGAGGGAAACGAGCAAGAGTAGAGAGACTGGGAGCATGAGTGAGGAAGAGAGCGTAAAAGGGGATGGGAACGTTGTAGGTCTCGCTGTGCCATCTGTTGGGGGCCAGGCACAGTTTGCCCTGGGCTGCCCTGATGCTGTTTCTAAATAAACAGACGTTAGCCCACAGAGAATGAAAAAGCTGATCTCTTTAGAGAGCGGTCTGGCTTACAACACCGAGAGGTGTGCGCGTTTCCTCTATCTCACCCCCCCTGTGAGTTGGGGGGGTAGAATAGGCCCCACCGCATCTCCCGACCTGCGATTCGTAAAAGGCGAAAAACTGGAACTCAAGACTCAACTTGCTCTTACTTCTATCAGCTCGTGATTTTCGTGGTCATTGATCTTACATAGTCTACGAAGGCTGACACATATTTATCTCTCTCTCTCTCTCTCTCTCTCTCTCTCTCTCTCTCTCTCTCTCTCTCTCTCTCTCTCTCTCTCTCGCTCTCTCTCTTTCACACACACACACACACACACACACACACACACACACACACACACACACACACACACACACACACACACTCACACACACACACACACACACACACACATGTACACACATGTACGTCAGCTTGTTAACTTTTGTGCAGGCACAGTGAAAAAGATGACAGTCGCGTCAAGGAACAAAACACACGAATAATGTTATGATTGTCAGGGAACTGCCCAGTTGTATCCGCCAAGGAGGTTATGTGTTGCGGTCGGTTGGTTGGTTGCTGCGTAATGCAGCAAAATAACTAAAAGATCAAAACAGATTCTGATGAAATTTGGTGAAAGGTAAAGGTTTCACAAAAGGAAAAATCCATTACATTTAGGATGTTATATGTTATCTAGTTTTTGAATGGGATTCATAAAGATATATTTTATCGCGCATCACAAAGTTGATGACATCAAACTTTTCATTCCGCGGCACTTAAACTTAACTTCATAGCGTCAGGCCTGGCTAGCAGAACATGCTGCCTGAATTATACAGGCCATGGAAGAGAAATGTTGGTTCCGTGGCGGAGGTTTGCGCTCTCTAGTTTCATGTATGTTGAACTTCGCAGTGTACGCAAGGAATTTCAGATAAATAATTTTCTCAGGGTGTACAGCATATGAATTTTAATGTCACGGACCTTTCCTGCACGCCATACTTAATGGTAGGAATCACAAGTGACATGTGTCTTCCTCGCCTCTCACTCTTAGAGAGCCGTGTTGATGATCAAGTCCGTAAGCCAATATTGATCCCTGGAATAATGAGGCGAATCATTTATGATTATCAAGTTCCTCCCATAGTATCCACGTGGAAATGAAGTGTCATATGAAATCTTTGTGACACGTTCCGGCGTGTGTAGTGCAATTATTGGGTGCTTTACTTGCGCGGCCATTGCTAATAATTATGTCTGCGTTGGAGACCAGTTAACATGGCGACAGAAAGCCGCTAAACTGAGATCCACTGTGTTGACGTTGCATCGAAAACCTGTCACGTTCCATGATGGAAAGCCACGCAGCCCCTTGAGGGGGAAGGGAATTTTTTCTGGTTTTGTTTGTATGGGATGCCATTGTGCTTCAACTGCGAAATTTCAATGAACGACTAATGCAATATGTTGCCGATCCTTGTTAAAGGGGTGCAGTGGTGGACGGCAAATGGTTTTTCGTGGAGATAGCAATGTTAAGTCCTCCTAAGGAGGTAACCCCTGTCTTCATGGAATCGGCGCTACGAGGAATATTCGCTGCGCCAAGTCCTGTTGTCAAAAGAGAAACGTTCATTACCGATACCCTGAGCGTATGCTTGACAGAATTTCTGCGGACAGACAATGGTTGTAGTGTTTGGACGTTAATGCCGTGTAGGCATGCTAACAGGAGCTACACGAATATTCATAACATTGTCAGTGTCGTCGTTTTTGGCGTTGTCGTCTTTCATGTGCAGTTTTCCATTCTTTTTCTCCCCATCACCATTAAGAAACATTTTGTTTGTGCAGTTTCCTCACTTTTTAAAAAGTATGCATTTACATCACATCGACGCTGAAAAGTACCCTTTAATCGGATTTCTTCACTCTGTAAATATCCATAATCATAAGTGTTTAGAACTTGCATTTTACCAGATAACGACGCAGACATGTATTTTCAAAACGTATAGGGAAAGAATGCTGACGAGAAAAGTTTGCTTACCTTCATGCAATGATACGAAACAGGAGGCGAATAAAGCGGTTTGATTATTTCTCATCACAATCTCTCCATCAGAGCGGCAGCACTCTAGTGCCATTCAGACGCCATTCTTCTCTCATTCACGGCACTTTCGTGCAACGGCCCGGCAGATGAGCCTCTATAGATGCATGTAGGCAGGCTGCCAGACCGAAATGGCCTCCCTTCCAGTTTGTTTGGACAAGCTAGGTGTGCGTAAGCCGAGGGTGGCGCCTAGGGACTCTAATCGCCTCTTTAAGGCTGTTGCTTCGCTCTGTGGCGGACCACCGGGGAGCACGCACGCTTTCCGATTACCGGGCCATTGATATGTTTACAAACAAGCTCCACTGCATCGATCGGCCTGAGATAGTCGCTCGTGCGTGCTACTTCGCCTGCACTGGCCTTGCCGGTGGTACAGGCGGTGCGGTTGACAGAACCGGGGTCCAGAGGACAAGAACACCGCTGGGTATGTGTTTGTTTAGGCCTGGCAGCTGTTTGTAAGCAAAACAAATTTTATCGATCTATATGGCCGTGCCTGTCCCCTTTGCGTGCATGCCACTGTCGATCGCTAAAAAAGAATGTACATAAATGTGACCTTGGCATGTCTTGCCACGGCTGAGACCCAGGGCTGCTTGGAAGAGGGCAGCGGGAGCCTGCTGATACTTCGCTTCTTCATTGGCGTGGCCAGTACGGCGTGAGAAATACACTTGCGCTGTTGTCGAAACTTACATTGATTGTGCAAGGAAAAAGCAGTTATCATTCAGAAACGAGTTGTAAATTTCACTGACAAAAGATATGAGTGGCCTGTGCTCGAAGTGGAAATAATGTCGCGCTTTCATACAACGGAATAGACTGACAGGCGTAGCGTGGGAAATTATACGGTTAATTGTCGTGAGAAAAGGGTTTGTTTTCGCTCTCTCCGCTTCCTTCGGTCCTTCTCAGGTGCTTCACTTCTCACCAAACATCTTGGAAGTTCTTCATCGTAGCTAAGCACGCATCTCATTGGAGTCCCCCGAACAAGAGCATCTCCTTGCGGTTTTCAATCAGTCTTCTCACACTGGAACGCTGTTTACACTGCAGCCTGATCAGGGCTCAACCTCCACGTCAGATGTGTGGAGAGGTGTAGAGTGGCCACGTTGGCGACAGCCTTACAAACACTCTGTGCGTCTCCTGGTTTCCAAAGACTGCGGCCAGGCTCACCACCTGCGGGTTGCATTGCTGTCACTGCCACGATGACTTGTGTAGGTGGACTCTACTTCAGGTTTGTAATGGATCGAGTTTTACCCATGTCTCATCACTCCTACATACACTTCACTGGCTCCCCATCTCTCAGAGGATAGATTATAAACTTGCTACTTTGTGCTTCAAAGCCATCGACAACACCGCACCACACGCTCTTACAGAAATTCTTGCAGTCTACACGCCCTCCAGATCTCTACGCTCAACTGCTGACTCTAGAATACTTAAGGTCCCCCCCGCCGTAATAAGAAAAAACTCAAGGACAGCGTGCCTTCTCCTATATTGGACCTGTAACCTGGAATAGTCTCCCTCTCTCAGTCCGTCATTCTGACACTGCCCCAGTTCAAAAGTGCTCTAAAGACCCACCTCTTCCGATCCGCCTTTCCCGCTGAGCAGCTTCGCCTTACTTGACCTGGCCTGCAAGTGCTGTGTATATTGTATAGTTTGTTCTATTTGTTTTACTGAATCTTAGTTTTTGTTTTTTTGTTTATGAGTGTTGTGTGTGAGTTTTTTGTGGGAATGTGGTGTTGAGTGATTGTATGAGTGTTGATTCTTTGGATTGTAAACGCCCGAGCTTGCCTGTCAAGGGAAGGTATGTGCGTATGAATAAGCTATTATTATTATTATTATTATTATTATTATTATTATTATTATTATTATTATTATTATTATTATTATTATTATTATTATTATTATTATTATTATTATTATTATTTTATTCCTAATATGTAGGGTTTCTAATGTATAGAGTCATTAGAGAGCTGCCGAAAATAGCGTCTTTGGCTGCTTGGGGCCTCCTCTGGCTGAGTTACTGGAGCAGGCCCCTAACGCTCAGCAGCCAGGGTTTCCAGCTGATCAGGGGGGCTTGGAATGGTTTCTGCCATAATTATGTTACACTAAGCTGTTCCTTCCCTTTGCGAGTTTTTAGGCTGGGACGTAGTACAGTTGCCTACTCCCCTAGTCACAAGCATCTGTTTGTCGCAAGTACGCAAGCACCTGTCACCTCCTCGAGGTGATCCTGGAATGTCTTGGAGTTCGTCTGAAAACACCCCTGTTGCAGACCAGGAGAATTCCCGAGTTTCTCTCCTTTGTGATGGGCTGCTCACACTAACTAGCCTTGTATCACATAGCGTGCACAAAAGGGAAAAACGGCCTACTGAGGCAAACACTCTGGGACATGTGTCTGACTTGAGAGATTTCGTGGCGACAGGTTGTCTTCACGTTCTGCTCGCCACATAGTAAATCACCAGGTAATTCAATAACCGTCTGTCGTGACATTTCGGCAAAACCAAGTGCAGTGCAGTGGTAAGCTCGTGGGATGACGTGGACAAAATCTGCACATCGTGTATCGTACCGCTTGCCAGTTAGCTGAGTCCCAGTGGTAAATCCGCGGGTAGCTTAGTTTCCGACTTACATGACATTTTGACAAAAGCCTGTTGGAGGTGAATGATTGCTTTCGGGATGGAGTGTCGCGTATAAGACCACACGGCATGAGGGATCCTTGAGCTTTGTTCCAAACTTTTCCGTGCAACACCTTGGACAAAGTAAGAAGTGGTGAGGTATTTGAAATAGTGATGTAAAATTTAAATGCTAAATGCTTGTGTATGCTATGAGAAATGCAATCACCGAACATATTGTCCATCAGTAGCTGTCGAACGGTAAATATGTGGAAATCTTACACCCATACACGCGCGCCAAAACAACTCCTCTCCACACTCTCTCTCTCTCTCTCTCTCTCTCTCTCTCTCTCTCTCTCTCTCTCTCTCTCTCTCTCTCTCTCTCTCTCTCTCTCTCTTTCTGCACTTATCTCGAACTATTTACGGCGGCCCCTGCACCACGCCCAACGTAAGAAGTGGGCATGTTTGTAAACAAAGGAGCCGTGAGCTTTTGGCATCGATCAGCCCCCACTCTGCCTTTGGAGTCCCCTACAAGTGCCTCCAGTGGAATCAATGCCCCGTTCGGGCAGAAAGCGGCGAGCTGGGCAGGAGGAAGTGTGTTTTTCTGACTTGGCGCCCGTCTCCAGTGTTTGCCCTAGGGGCTAGTCGACCTGAGGCGGCGTGGACACCGAAGTGTCTCTCGGGGTCGATTGTGCCAACAGCTTGTGGCGCGGAGCTTGTTAAGCGAGCGTGCACTGATGACGAATCTATGGAAGCAGCGTTTTGTTGGATAAATTGCCGTTGTAGTGACCGCCAGTGTAGATATGCGTCGGGGGGACAGGCCTGTGTCAACAGCCCTGGCGGCGAGGAAACAATACAGTTCTTTTTTTCATGATCGCGACACAGCCTCCACACTTGGCCATGAGCGAGATTCGCATTTGAGCAGACGTTAGATGGAGTGAGGTAATCTAGTAGGGTCGTCACTACGAACGTGTGCATGGAAGTGTGTTTGTGGTGGAGAGGTTTTTTTACCCAGTGTCCTGCGCGGTTGGTGTTATACTGCTACTCGACACGTTCACTGTACTTGGAGAGGGGTGGGGGATGGGAGTGGGGTGTGTGGGGAGAGGAGAAACCATGCAGGCAGCATAATAAAGATTTACCTGCAGGTTAGCGTTTGATTCAATCGAAGTAGTGGAAGTGTATACTTTTTTTTTCATTCACGGAAATATTTCATATTAAGACCCGAGAGTCGACTGAATGTTTTGGTTTTTATATATGTGTGCCTGCTTGCATGCGATTGTGTGTGTGCCTGCTTGCATGCGTTTGTGTGTGTGTGTGTGTGTGCGCGTGTATGGGTGTGTGTTTGTGTGTGTGAATGTGTATGTATTTGCACTTATGAGGGGACAGACAGACAAAGGGACGAACAAGCCAGACATGCATTATTTGCGAGCGCTTGGTGTAGTGTCGGTGTGTACACATGCATGCAGCCTTCTGCGCATTTGCCACCTGCCATGGATCCAGTCATTGCGTTCAAGATGAGTACGCTACATGGTTTGGTGAGCAACAAGAAGGACAGGTGAAGCGGGTTACGACTGTACATGGTTCCCTAATGTCCCGACGATGAAGAACTGGAACGAGTGGCACGTGCACGGTTCACCTCGGCCTGGGCCCACCTTTTGTCAGGGGATGCGCCATCACTGCACGTGCACTCTGCACACGTAGACTTCCACTCGGTGACACTGCCCATCGATCGCCCTCAGTTTGATCAGTCGATCGGTTGACCTAGTGCGACAGGCTGAGCATTGGTTCGGGAGAGAGGACAGCATTCCATATCTATTGACGCATCGACTGGGGGTGAGTCATTCGCTATCGACTGCCCTGCATCCTCCCCACCCCCACCCCCCCACCCCACCCGCTTCACTCTTCAGTTCAAAATAGAACGTATCGACTACGCGCTCTTAACCTATTTGGTTGAATGAAGCTGAGCTTACCTCACTCTTCAGTTTTTCTTCTCTGCTCTGAGGAGACGTCCATTGACGGCTTTGTGTTCGTCACAAAGAGCAAGCGCGAAAGACGGATGTGGCCTACTCGCCATCCCAAATGTAGGGCAGCGCCGTATACTTGAGACAGTGAAGCACTTTTTACTGCAAATAAACCACGTCCTTCTTTGATGATGTTGTTTCAAAGCATATACGTTTTGTTCGGTTTTAAGTGAAGTTGAACTTTGTCCACATTGTTAGTTTTACTTGAGTTGAAAGGGAGAGAGAGGCAGCGCCCGACATAGTCGTCGAAACAACAAAAACAAAAAACTAAAACAGTAAAAAAATGAGATCTTGTCATCTTTGCATCATGTTTCTATTTTCACCCTGATGAAACTTGAGCAGTGTAAATCACACATTGCAAGTTGAACCTAGATTTGCCACTCACAGTCAGTCTGTCGACGTCGATATGAGATTTGTTTCCAGCCCGCGGACACGACTTCGATTACAACTGAATGTAGGAGACTGGACAGGAACGGCTCTTTGTTTAGTCTTACCTTCAAAGGTACAACATACGGCTAGAACCGCTGGATACCTCCCTCATCAACTGGAACCTCAACTTCTCGTTCTAGGATTTTGGACCCTATTCTGTTAGCTCCGCCAGGGGTGGCTCTAGGCAGCCTTAAAAGCGCCTACACACGTTCCGGTTGTCCCCCGGTTTTGCTGCCGATCCGGTCCCGGTTGACTCATTTGCATACAATCCGTCCCGGTTCTTGCCGTAAGGCTACGACAGACGTACCGTTTTTCCAAGCCGAATTTGAGGCCGATTTGGTCTGACCGTTGTGTAAAAATCGGGTTGATAGCCACACGCAACGATAAGCAGTCGAGCCTAGATCTTGACCTAAATCTAGACCTCTCCTTGCTAATACTTGTAACTGAAATGAAGTTGAACTTAGAAATAATACTATTATTTCTGTTCAACTTCCTTTCAGTTAAAAGTATAGATCAACCAAGGCCTGTGCACCGACTGACCGAGATGTACACTGTACACAGTACAGACTAGATGATAGATCTAAACGTTTACTCACCTGTCAACCAAAGCCCAAACTGGGCCTTCATTTGCTCCTGGATTACGATCCAGGAGGCTAATCTCCTTAGCTCCACTTTATAGTCTTTGTTGAAGACATCCCAAATAACTGGTTGGGCATTCAACTGACTTATCAAATATTCACTCTGTTCTCTGTTCAGTTTTGTCTTCGCCGCCATGTTTGTTAAAAGTTCTTCAGCAAAACGCTTTCTGATTGGTTGAAATCTTGGAATCGGTCTGGACCAGGTCGGTAGAATAGAGCATGCTCTATTGACAAGAATCGGATCGGATTGTATGCAAATGAGTCGACCGTTTGCAATCTTGACCGGATCGGCAGCAAAATCGTTGAACAAACGGTACGTCTGTCGGCGCCTAAAGAGGCAACCGGAAGGCATCAGGACTACATCACATCAGTAAAATACGAGATGCGTAAAGAACTCGCCGCGTTACGGGTCCAGTGGCCTGCCGACCCTCACACAGGTGATGTATTCGAGATTCAAAAATGGTCTGGAAAGTATCGTTCGGTCAGTCAATCAATCGATATGTCAATCAATTGATCGATCAGTCAATCAGTCAATCGAAATTCATGAAGTGGTCATGAAGCATGCATAACATGTATTACTGAACCAGCTTCCAACCTGTTCTCCGACCTTTTCCGCCTGGCGGTCCCCCTTTTGCCCGTCACGCTAATCCCCACGTCTATGTTCAATGCTGGTGACAGCCGTTTCCGATGCAACCCGGATCTGGTCTCTTCGCCGTAGAGACATCTGGTTCATCACCATTCTCGTCATCATCTGGTGCTTCTGATCTGTGGGGAACAGGTGTTGGGATCTCTACGCCCCACCAATCCTTCCAGGATGTACAGTGCATTTATGATTTTAGTCTCGCTGTAGAGGTGTGTTCTAGTCGGGAGTGGCGCCCGAAGTGAACGAAGACCGAAGTGAACTCAGCGAAATTGTGTTCGAGGACTGTCGCATACGATTTGGTTGAAATTTAGTCGAAGACTTCGCGACTCCCAAGCGAAAAAGCAGTCTTATATGGCCAATCATGACGCAGCTTTGGTCTACTTCGTCCAAGTATACACTGGAATTTGAAAAACACGATCACCGCAATCTACTACATCCAGCTTCTGACACTTGGCAAATCCCCAAAATCCCGCGAAGTCGTCACTTCGGCGTAGTAGGCCGAAGCTTCGCACAGTTAGAACAAACCTTAAGGCTCGCTTGTGTAACACATTGTTTGCTTGCGTCGGCCGAAACGAATTCACGTCTGTCGATGAAGAGAGCAGAAGAGGAGGCCTCAAGCAGACACAATCACAGTCAGACGATCAAGCTCTGAGCACACGAGCACATCAAAGTACTTCGTCGGAACTCTCGCACGAGTCGCGTTCAGTCTTCGCGTTTCTGCTTCGTCCGACGCTAAGCACTTCTCTTTCGCATGCGCACATCCGAAAGGATACGAGCACGCATGTAGATTCGCGCATATATTGTAAATGCGTTCACAGGTGCCCCAGCATGCTTGCTTTCATGTCCATTTACGCACGCACACACGCACGATTGCACTTACAGACATCTGGAGAAGAAAGTTGTAAGACGTACTTTTCGAGGGAGTGGATTAGGGATGAAAAGTTTTCTTCTCGGAGTATTCATAGCTTCAAACTTTTTGTTTGTATTTTTAAAGTAGCATTTTTGTTCACGGAATGATGGAAAGTTTCGACATTTTCACTCCACATTCCGGTAACAAAGAAAAGTTTGATTTTGTCACTTTTTGAAATTTTTCCAGCAAACACTGATCGCGTCTGATGTTTGTTATCTGTCTATGATAGTTTCAAATTTGTAATTGGTTTCGAGTCGGATTACATGTTATTCGGGGATAAACAGGTAAAATGGAAACATCGACTTGAAGAAAGTTTGTTTGCAATAATCGCGCGCCACTCAATTTTTGGCCGAGATTACATCGACTCGCTACGAGCAAGAAAGCCTCGTTGACATGGCATTGTCGCGGCTTGATTGCGGTGTTAAACCAGACATTTGGGGAGAGATTATTTGGGTGGAAGATGATCACCACAGGTTGTCTCTCTTTACGTGACGAGCAGCAGGAATAACAGCGAGTCGGTGGAAAAATCGATGGACGGTCCCGGAATCAATTTTCCGCCGCTGATTGCTCGACCCAGAAAGGGGTCGAGTTCATTGGCTCCATCAAAACCCGGGCCAAGCCTCTGATAAGAAGGTGTTTACACTGCCCAGTGACGTCATCGCAGATGAAGCTGGATGCATTTTCCGTTCTGTGGACACGCGTTGTAGAAAAAAAGTCACTATCTCCCCTGCTTTTGTTTGACGCGTTCTCACTCTAAACGCGGAGAGGGGCCTGATGGAATTCCGTGTGTGGCGGTTGCTGAAGAGCCCAAGCTGATGAAGAAGGACGATGAAAAAAGTCACCGCAGGGGCTGTAATCAAAACTGGCTGGCGCCCCGTGACAGACTCAAGCCCACTCGGAGCGGCTCGAGCTGCGGGGCAGAGGGTCGTTGAACCGCCGTCCATCTGGCTGGCCTGGACCCTCCACGTCTAGGGAAGACGGTGTGTGGGGTGAGCCGGCGTCCCCTGGTGGTCCAATCAATAGTCCCTGCCCTGCCTGCCCTCTCCACTGCGGCCTGGCACGGCCTTGGAGGCCACAGCTCATGAAGGGCAAACGAGGGACCATGGTGGGTGGGGAGAGGGGTGGGAGCAATGGGCGTGGGGAGTGGAGAGAAGATGGACGGTTTCAGAGAAGAGGCAGTAGTAAGTATGTAGGGGAAGGGTTGTGGATAGGGAAGTAGGATAACTGTAACCTTGGCTGATGCTCTGGCAAGCAGAGGGGAAGGTCGCTCGCGGTGGTCAGTGAGAAGGAGCTTTAAAATGCGTGTCTCTTTTAGATCGGCTTTTCCGATTCCAAAAGTGAGGCCAAAATATTGAATGCAGAAAATTCCGTTTGATAACGATAATGTCCACATTTATTAATTTTCCAGTTCGGAACCGGAAGTTCATTCCGGAATGTACATCCCTTGAGACCAAAGAGCAGTCTTGAGTACGCGTGAAGCAGCAGCAAGTCTTGTACTCCAGTTTTCCGTCTGATGGTCTAAAGACCAAGCCACTCAACCAACTCTGTAATTTCTATCCCGAGGGCATAGCTACAACTTTTTTCTACAGAACTCTCTACTGACCTGTAATGATTTATTTGCCATTGTAGTGTAGAGTAGTTTTGTGTTGTGTAGTGTGTGTATTTGGGTGTGTATTCGTGTGCGTATTCGTGTGTGTGTTTGTGTGTGTGTGTGTGGGGTGGGGGGGGGGGGGGGGGGGGGGGCGCGCGCGCGCGCGTGTTTGTACGCAAACGCACGAATGTATGTGTGTAGTCTCTCTTTTAACTGCAACAGCGCCATGCTGAAATTATCATTTATGGGCTTTTGGTCACTTTTCATCGTCCCATTCCGCCAACAGGACTCCCTTTAAAAGACTTATGACAGTTACTGAGAATGACTACTAACAAGTGTTTGAGCAAACGTTGCAGGAATTCTTCACCAAGCAAGATGAATGGATTGAGCAGATGGTCATCATAATGTGCCTGTTCTGAGTTGGCAGGAACATAGGACGAGTGTACACACACACACACACACACACACACACACACACACACACACACACACACACACACACACACACACACACACACACACACACACACACACACACACACACACACACACACACACACACACTCACTCACTCACATACGCCCGCATATACACTCACACACACACACACTCACACACGCACGCACGCGCACGCATGCACACACACACGCACACATACATACAGACACACACCGTGCATGATTCTCAGAGGAGGCTTGGTGAGCATAAGTTAACGGTGATTTCAGTGAGTCTGCTCGTGGAAACCGCCCTGTAAATTTGAGTTTGTAGCCGGTCTGCCTAGAGTTTCGTAACTTGCCTCTGTAGGTCTCCTGTGCCAGGCCAGTGGCTCTGTCTTGTTGTAATGACATATCTTTGTATGTGACATGTTGTAAGATATTCTATGGCACCAGATGCACCGTAGATTCATTTACAGAGCAGATACTCATCAAAACTCTCCAAGAAGTTCCAGACACATTTCAATCACAACACCAGAGAGATCCTAAATACACAACACTGAAGAACGAAATGAGCATGAAATTAAAATGGGACAACACCAAAACACCTACAAGAAAATGTGAGCTGGTGGTACGACAGTAATGGCCTCTCTGTAATTGGAGAACACATTAGAATGAATGCTACAGCATCACGTCACCGGATTTGGTCACTAACTTAGCTTGGACACAGAAAATTGCTACTTGCAAGCTGAAACATCTCTGGAGATGACATAACTCAAGAGCTGTGCAGCAAGTCCACATGCGCAAACACTACAGAATTAAGTCTGGTCTGAAGTTCGGTCCAGTTAGAAAATTGTCGTTGACCTTTTTGTAATCTCAAGAGATTGTCTGAGGGACCGCTTATAGCGGTAAGTCTGATTTGTTGTTTAACCTCAAGGATACGTTTACATACATGCACCGGATACATGCATTTGACCTGTGATTCGTGCGTCATTAATTTGATACACGAAACTTCGTCACAAGACGGTCGTCGTGAGTTTTTGCAATGTCGCTTCGAAAGAGTATAGATACTATAGTCAGGGCTCTTTGAAAAATTGAAAGCCAGTCAAACTTATACAATTATATTGTATGAAATAAGCATCTCTGTAGGGGGGTGGTGGCGGTGTGGAGTGGGTGGGGTGGGGAGAAAGTTACTCCCCTTACTGAACTTTTGGACACCACGTATTCCGGTAACATAGCATTTGCTGCTTTCTCACACTTATTCATATCTCTGGCTGATTTCGTGATGTCTTTATGGCATACCAGGCCGTAGTTTTGTTTTTTATTGTGGGAAGAAATCGTCTGAGTATATATATATTCCCAAACAATTTTGAACGTTGCAATAAATAGAGCGTTGCTGTTCAACGCGATCATCTGCCGCTTTTGTCAGCAAGGGAGATAGCTCCATTGACTGAGAAGTCGCAACCGCTAATCCGCAGTGTTTTGTGTTAATTACTCACCTCAAAATGAGTTCAGTCGTGCGTTCAGACAACTTTCCGTTTTTCTCCTGCAAAAGTATTTCAGTTGTTTCAAACTGTAGGATACATAATTTTTCGATGGTGACTTTGGCATCTTTAGGCATCAACCGGAAAAAGCAGGCCCTCTCTGTTTGCGAAGGGACGCAACGCTTATTGCAACCC
This sequence comes from Theodoxus fluviatilis, assembly GCA_034096865.1. Taxonomy (NCBI): domain Eukaryota; kingdom Metazoa; phylum Mollusca; class Gastropoda; order Cycloneritida; family Neritidae; genus Theodoxus; species Theodoxus fluviatilis. The sequence continues at coordinate 96,630 of JAWQFJ010000024.1, forward strand.
ACACTGTGATTCCCCACTATCACGTAGATCCCCGAGCAAAACATTTTAGGAGAGCGTTGAAGGAGAGGTAGGTGAAGACACTAGAAACGAGTTTCTATGGATGGTCGAACATTTACACAAAACCCTTTGCGAACTTGCCGTCAAGTCTTGAGGAGAACGGCTATTTATGGAATGAGCAGGATAAACAGATCTGTTGAGAAGTTTGTTTAGTCCTGTACCGATGTTTTGGGCGCTCTAGAGCATCTGAATGTTACGCACGCAACTTCCTCTTTACGAGTGTTTTCCCTTGTCTGTCGAATAGGAAGCACTTCGTCTTAAAAAAAAAGGTTCGTGCATTTGCCACTAGTATTCGCCAGAAACGATCAGGACGTTAACTGTAGTCATTAAATTGTTGGTTTTCACCGGATTTGAAACGCCAACGTCTTGAAATCAACAAGCAATCGTCACGGGAGGAGATTCGTCAAACCCACACAATATTGTTGTTGCGAGGAGAGATGCAGTCTGTCCTACTGAAATCGCTTGCCGTCAGAGGTGCAGCTGCCTGAGATAACTTTCCCCAGGTTTTTCGGGTCACCAACTAGCTGGCTGCCTGGAGAGAGAAAACGCACACAGATGTTGCTGCTGCACAGTTTCCCTCTCAGTTCCCACTTGGTGATGCTCTGCGGCATGAGTGCATGAGAAACAAGCCTTCCTCACTCCACACCTTTTCTTCATCTCCCCCCCCCCCCCTCCCCTCTACCTATCCTCTCTCCTCTCCCCCTTCCCTGCCTCCCTGGGATGTTGCGATTACTAATATCCTAACCATTCCCTTCCTCTTTGCAATTCTCATTCTTTGCTTTCCCACGCACGGAACGCCATCATCATCACCTACATTGGCGGCACTAGCACCGCTACCACATACTACCAGCTCTTCCATCGCTATTGCCACGTACTACCAACTTCACCTTCAACACTACCACAACTGCTGCCACCACCGCCAGCTTTATCACCTCCACCACCTCTTCTAGATCTTTTCTCTCATAATAGGCATAATTTATTTCTCGTCCTCATTGCCCTCCTCCCTTTTCCTCTCCTTTTTCTCAATGATGTTGCACTTTTCATTTCCTTACCCTCATGCTTTGCATCTCACCCATGAAAGACACCCATCTTCACCACCACCACCACCACCACCACCACCACCACCACCACCACCACCTAAATCGCCAGCACCAACATCAAACCACATCAACGCCAGCAGTACCAAACCCATTACCGCCATCCTCCTTATATTGCACCCGTGTCCTCCTTCCTTGCCTCATCAAGTCCCCCTCCCTTACCTCATCAAGTCCCCCCCCCCCCCCCCCGCCACCCAGAGTGGTATCCCTGGTCACGGCGCTGTTTCTGGGGCGAGACAGCAGTGGGGAGGGAGGGCTTGCTCTCAGCCAGGTGTTCCCACGCTGTGGCCGCAGCTTCCTCCCTCTCCACCAGTAATGAGCCAGGCTCCGCAACCTTACGTCAGAGGTTATCCTGACCCACTCTCTCCTTAATGACTCGCAGGCGTGCGCGTTGGAGTGGCGAGGCAATCATGGGTGGGGTTGTTAGAAACGAAGAACATGTGTTTGGGTTGAGGGTTTGGTGGGGTGTGTGCGCGGTGTATGAGTGCGTGTGTGTGCGCACGCGCGGGTAGCTGTACATGCACATGTACTATGTGTACGTGCGAGCGTGCATGTGTGTGTATGTTTGTGTATGAATGTTCGTGTGCGCACGCGCGCTTGTGCAGATACATCAGTGTGGGTATATTTGCGTTTGTACGCGTATGTGCCAGAGCGTCGTTTTTCTTCCGCATCCTCTCATAAACCTTTTCTCACTTCCTCTCACTGAGTTTTTTTTTTCAACTATGCCCACGGCACTCCGTCAAAAATGAACTGGAAGCAGACATCCACGTGGAAATCTGCTCCATGCAGTAGAACGACCGCAACGTTGCGATGAGAGAGATGCAGCGTGCCAGGAAGTACACAAGTCCTAGGGACACACACCGTTGAGCGCGTAGCAAGACACTGCACCACTGGTGTTACTCGTGCCCTGCAACGAGCGTGACTTGGGCGGAAGACCTTCGAGACAGTTCTTGCTTGCACTATCGCGTGTGAGGAGTCAACGAATCTGTCCCATCAGGCGTGGAGAGATCGTGTAGCACATGCAGCTCTAGGCAGGGGGAATAATGCCTCCGTGCCACAACGAGCAGTTGCAAGGGTGCCCACGCTATCATGGCCAGATCTGCGCGTGTTTGGCTGCGAGTGCTATGTGTGCACGGCACCAACAAATCTTTCTCTCGGCGCGGGAGGTGGACCCGCTGTTTAGTGTTCAAACCGCGGGCAGGTGCATGCGTTTGCTCGCGCTGTTTGTTCATCCATACTACAGGGGTAGTGCCTGGGTCAATGTGGCCTGAGCTTGGCCTGCCTTCTTGCCTGGTTTCCATGAGATGCTTCCGAGAGCTGCCATGGTCGCTTGTTTGCCAGCGCTGGATTACTCCGTACCGCAGCCTCCGTGTTTGGTCAAGGGTTTGCTTTGCATATCGATAGCCTGAGACAACAAAGGCGCTGTCGAGATGGTTTGTCGTGCAGCCCTTTGGAGAGGAACCATTGATGGNNNAAGTACAATCTTGTTTAACGGAGACAGGATTGTTTTTTAAAAAGTATTCTAAACTCCGGCAACGCGTTTTATTTTCAAAACAGAATTTGTGCTGTGACCACAAGCCAAACAAAAATCTCCCGCCACAAAGCAGCGTCACTGCCTCGGAAATTCATTCAATAGAGGCACAATTGGATATCCCCGCGGACCACTCAGGGGGAAAAGGGGCCCGGGCATAAAAGGTCAGTTTTTTTCCCTCCCCCTCCTCTCCACTCCCATTTTGGAACACCATGGGAATAACGGGGTTAACGTGGGTCGGTAGGGGATTCCCACCTGTTTGTTTATTTTCCATTGTTGCAAAAATTATACAGTGCCTTATCGGTAGTGTTCCCTCCCGACTCTTAAAATCAGTTGGTACAACTATTACCTATTTGATTATGCCCTTTCCTCACACCTTCGGTGTCTTTTTGGAGAATATCATTTTTAAAAAATCCCACACCAATGTATTTAAGGGGGACCAATGAAAGATATTCGACAAAACCTTGCCCCTATACCTCATGTGGAAAAATAACTGTGTCAGTTTCACGCACCCCCATTTTTGAACACGTAATCACCGGGGGAAATGACGGGGAACAAAACGGAGGGGCGGCTAAGGTGGGAACGTAAGCAGGACGGTGTGGACTGAACCTATGATGCAGTGTGGTGCGTCGTGGTGAGGTGTGGTGAACTATGATGCAGTGTGGTGCGTCGTGGTGAGGTGTGGTGAACCATGATGCAGTGTGATGCGTCGTGGTGAGGTGTGGTGAACCATGATGCAGTGTGGTGCGTCGTGGTGAGGTGTGGTGAACCATGATGCAGTGTGATGCGTCGTGGTGCGGTGTGGTGAACCATGATGCAGTGTGGTGCGTCGTGGTGAGGTGTGGTGAACCATGATGCAGTGTGGTGCGTCGTGGTGAGGTGTGGTGAACCATGATGCAGTGTGGTGTGTCGTGGTGAGGTGTGGTGAACCATGATGCAGTGTGGTGCGTCGTGGTGAGGTGTGGTGAACCATGATGCAGTGTGGTGTGTCGTGGTGAGGTGTGGTGAACCATGATGCAGTGTGGTGTGGTCGTGGTGCGGTGTGGTGAACCATGATGCAGTGTGGTGTGGTCGTGGTGAGGTGTGGTGAACCATGATGCAGTGTGATGCGTCGTGGTGAGGTGTGGTGAACCATGATGCAGTGTGGTGTGTCGTGGTGAGGTGTGGTGAACCATGATGCAGTGTGGTGTGGTCGTGGTGAGGTGTGGTGAACCATGATGCAGTGTGGTGTGGTCGTGGTGAGGTGTGGTGAACCATGATGCAGTGTGGTGTGGTCGTGGTGAGGTGTAGTGAACTATGATGCAGTGTGGTGTGTCGTGGTGCGGTGTGGTGAACCATGATGCAGTGTGGTGCGTCGTGGTGAACCATGATGCAGTGTGGTGTGTCGTGGTGAGCTGTAGTGAACTATGATGCAGTGTGGTGAGTCGTGGTGAGGTGTGGTGAACCATGATGCAGTGTGATGCACAATGGTGCGGTGTGGTGAACCATGATGCAGTGTGGTGCGTCGTGGTGAGGTGTGGTGAACCATGATGCAGTGTGGTGCGTCGTGGTGAGGTGTGGTGAACCATGATGCAGTGTGGTGCGTCGTGGTGAGGTGTGGTGAACCATGATGCAGTGTGGTGTGTCGTGGTGCGGTGTGGTGAACCATGATGCAGTGTGGTGTGTCGTGGTGAGGTGTGGTGAACCATGATGCAGTGTGGTGTGTCGTGGTGAGGTGTGGTGAACCATGATGCAGTGTGGTGTGTCGTGGTGAGGTGTGGTGAACCATGATGCAGTGTGGTGTGTCGTGGTGAGGTGTGGTGAACCATGATGCAGTGTGGTGTGTCGTGGTGAGGTGTGGTGAACCATGATGCAGTGTGATGCGTCGTGGTGAGGTGTGGTGAACCATGATGCAGTGTGGTGTGTCGTGGTGAGGTGTGGTGAACCATGATGCAGTGTGATGCGTCGTGGTGAGGTGTGGTGAACCATGATGCAGTGTGGTGTGTCGTGGTGAGGTGTGGTGAACCATGATGCAGTGTGGTGTGGTCGTGGTGCGGTGTGGTGAACCATGATGCAGTGTGGTGTGTCGTGGTGAGGTGTGGTGAACCATGATGCAGTGTGGTGTGTCGTGGTGAGGTGTGGTGAACCATGATGCAGTGTGGTGTGGTCGTGGTGCGGTGTGGTGAACCATGATGCAGTGTGGTGCGTCGTGGTGAGGTGTGGTGAACCATGATGCAGTGTGGTGCGTCGTGGTGAGGTGTGGTGAACTATGATGCAGTGTGGTGCGTCGTGGTGAGGTGTGGTGAACCATGATGCAGTGTGGTGTGGTCGTGGTGAGGTGTGGTGAACCATGATGCAGTGTGGTGCGTCGTGGTGAGGTGTGGTGAACCATGATGCAGTGTGATGCGTCGTGGTGAGGTGTGGTGAACCATGATGCAGTGTGGTGTGGTCGTGGTGAGGTGTGGTGAACCATGATGCAGTGTGGTGTGGTCGTGGTGAGGTGTGGTGAACCATGATGCAGTGTGGTGTGGTCGTGGTGAGGTGTGGTGAACCATGATGCAGTGTGGTGTGGTCGTGGTGAGGTGTGGTGAACCATGATGCAGTGTGGTGTGTCGTGGTGCGGTGTGGTGAACTATGATGCAGTGTGGTGTGTCGTGGTGAGGTGTGGTGAACTATGATGCAGTGTGGTGTGTCGTAGTGAGGTGTGGTGAACTATGATGCAGTGTGATGCGTCGTGGTGAAGTGTGGTGAACCATGATGCAGTGTGGTGAACTATAATGTGGTGTGATGTACAACGATGTGGTGTGAAACAGCACCTGGATCCAAGACCCTGCCTCTTGCGCTGCTATAGAGAGCTTTAATCTCCTGTTGCTTGTCAGCCAGACTCTTTTCATCCAGATGGTTCTGGGACTCACAACCTGCACATCATCATGATCATGGTACTTCGGAGTAGAATTTGTGTGTAGCCTGTATGACGCATTTTTCGCATAGAACTGGCGATATAGATCATGTTTGGGTTCATTATCCCACTGAGTGCCATTTACTGAATTAAGCCTTCAAATAAGATCGATGATATTTGCGACAGATATTTTGTTTCCAAGGAAGATCTGAATGCAGCAAGGTCAAGATGTGTCATGACACCGCTGTCACTCACACCAGTGCAGTGTCCTTGAATGCTACACTGTCGCTATACTTCTATTTTAATCGACAATATATATATGTGTGTGTGTGTGTGTGTGTGTGTGTGTGTGTGTGTGTGTGTGTGTGTGTGTGTGTGTGTGTGTGTGTGTGTGTGTTCATGGATGTGTGCGCGTGTATGTGTGTGTGTGCGCGCGCGCGAGTGTGTGTGTATGTGTTTGAGAGAGAGAGAGAGGCAGACAGACAGACAGACAGACAGACAGACAGACAGACAGACAGACAGACAGACAGACAGACAGGCAGAGAATCAAAGTGTAAAAAAGGCAAAGTTTTTTTACTCATGTGCGAAGCAACAGTGAGTCTATTTACTCACCCGTGTCGTCCGTCCGGGCGTCCGGGCGTCCGGCGTCCGAAAACTTTATCGTTGGCTTTTTCTCGGAGACTATTAAGTTTATCAACACCCAATTTGGCATGATGGTGTATGATGACAAGGCGTCAAAAAACATACATAGTGACTTGACCTTGCTTCAAGGTCAAGGTCGCAGGGGCCGTAAATGTTGTCTAAAAACAGCCATTCTTCACATTTTCCCAATTTTCTCTGAAGTTTTTGAGATTGGATACCTGACCTATATATGGTGTATAGGGCAAAGTAATCCCTATCTTTAGATACCAGTTTGATTGACCTTGCTTCGAGGTCAAGGTCACAGGAGCTCTTTAAAGTTGGATTGTATACATATTTTGAAGTGACCTTGACCCTGAACTATGGAAGATAACTCTTCCAAACTTCATAACATTGTAGAACACATGTTATACTTTCATACTAGGTCACACGTGTCGTCCGTCCGGGCGTCCGGTCCAGGCGTCCGGGGGTCCGGGCGTCCAGTAATCCGTAAAAAACTTTAACGTTGGATTTTTCTCGGAGACTATTAAGTCTATCAACACCCAATTTGGCATGATGGTGTAGGATGACAAGGCGTACAAAAACATACACAGTGACTTGACCTTGCTTCAAGGTCAAGGTCACAGAAACTCTTCAAAGTTGGATTGTATACATATTTTGAAGTGACCTTGACCCTGAACTATGGAGGATAACTGTTTCAAACTGAATAATTATGTGGGGCACATGTTATACTTTCATCATGGGACACATTTGGTCACATATCCTCAAGGTCAAGGTCACTTTGACCCTTATGAAATGTGACCAAAATGGGGTAGTGAACCACTAAAAGTGACCATATCTCATGGTAGAAAGTGCCAATAAGCACCATTGTGCTTTCTATGTCTTGAATTAACAGCTTTGTGTTGCATGACTTTGGATGACCTTGACCTTGGGGCAAGGTCACATGTATTTTGGTAGGGAAAATGTGTAAAGCACTTCTTAGTGTATGATGTAATTGCTAGGTTTAGTTGTTTGGCCCTGAAGGTCACCTGAAGGTCAAGGTCATGTAAAGGTCAAGCATGTGAGTCGTATGGGCTTTGCCCTTCTTGTGTGTCTTTGCAAGCAGTCTCTCTTAAAACTTCTTAACTAAGATGCAAAAGTGAACATACTGAAGGATAGGAAGATGGGGGGGGGGGGGGGGGACTGTTTTGAGATGTAAAGAGTTTCGAGCACCCACAGACAGGAAGAAAGGCGCTACTTTGGAGACAAAAAATTATCTGGAACCCAGGCCAGAGCAGGCAGCCCCAGGCCGAGTATTGCTGACCTTTCCTCCGCCCTGCTCTCCAGGACAGCTCTAGTGCTGAGAGGAGCAAGGCAAATTTAATGTGCCTTCGATTCCCCGACCTCCTCCCCCTGTCGATCTTCCCTTTCAACTCTGTGACGCCGGCCATCGTGTCCTCTTCCTACAGGGATATGCTTACAACAGCGCGCCTCAGGAAACGTTTGGGCAAATAGCGCGCCAGAAGTCTGAGACTCGAGAGCTTTTCACAGTCATGGTGACGGACAACTACACGTGCGTGAAAAAGAATAGGGAAAACATGTATTATCTGCTATGTTTGTTAGCATGGTACTTGGATTTGCAAGTCGTAAAAGCTTTTCAAGTGCTCATTGTTTTACAAACATGCCTAATTTTTTTTATGCTGCTGATGCAGTCTTGCTTCAGGATTTATATCTTGTGATTTCATCGTTGATTGATTCTTGGAAGGTTCCATTACGGATCGAGCAGAGGAGGTATGTTTTTATTGACCTGTTAAGCAGCTTTATTGTATCAGCATCGGTTCCTGAAAATGTATCTTGGAAAGTGCGAAACATTCAGTGGTATTCGTTACAGCATCACGCACAGTTCCTCGTGCCTCAAGACTTCTGCTGTCATCCGGCATAATTAGAGTTTAACCCCCCAAAAAGTATTAAAGCACAAAGTGTGAACACAGAACCTTTCTCTGCATTCATTTGTGAAGAGAATGTTCATGTATATGAGTAGCATTCAGTTTATCAGTTTATGATAGGCCGTGACACGCACAGTTTGAACATGAAAGATACTCTCTAAAACTAATCTTGAAACTCATTAAATCTGAAGCAACTTCATCGAGCACAGTTTCGACAGTGGAGCCTTTGACCAACCTCGCTGAGGCTCGCGGACATCGAACTAGTCTGCCTCAATGCGGTGGCAGTGCACTCCGGATCATTTCGGCCTTTTCCGTGTTCGAGTCGCACTTGTTGAGAATGGTGGAGTAGAACTGCTGGCGGTCAGCCCAGACATTCTCAAAGAAGGAAGGGGGCATGAAGGGGATGGTTGGGAAAGAGGCACCTAGTGGATGCAGGGGTTGAAGGGGGGTGGCTGGGGCCGTGGCTGAGAGGGGAGGAACTGAAGGATGCCTCTCCATCGAGGCTTTTCCCAGCCCAGCCTCTGTTGCTGGAGCGCTGAGCAAATATTCCCTTAACCCGTTTGTGCCGGCGCCGATAATGAAATTCCCTCCATCTCCGTGCCGTTTCATGTGCCGTCTTGCTCTTCCTGCAGCGTCGGAAGTAAGGAGATGAGATGACCCGTTCTGTGCTGTCCAAAGACACCGTCCCTCGTCGAGTGCATTTCTTTTCGGTGCGCAGTGGACTCGATTAAAGAAAGGGAAAGATGTCAGGCTTTGAAAGTTAAGGTTTCGGCGTCTTTGCCTTGGCCTGTTCTATGGCTTTTGGAACTTCACAGCAGGCGTGATTTTTTGGTGTGAATGATTCTTGGAGCAAACAGTTGTTGTTAGACCACTCGTTCAAAGTTTGATGTGAAATTGTCTAGATGCAGGGCTTTAAAATTCAAGGTTTCGATGTCTTCATCTTGTCTTTTGAATCTGAAAGAAAATATCAATATTGATGGGACTGATTTCAAGGGCCCAGCTTGTTACTGCATGAGGGTTAGGCTCTACATCTTCCTTGGTGGTGTGAAAGCACAGTCGAGTCTCATTGATCACCGTCCTGATGTCCCCTTGTCGTCTCTTTAGCCGTTTGGCGCTGACCCAGGTTGAGTTACTGGAATTAGTGAATGGAGTTTTACTGCCTGTCAGCCTGAGTAGGCTATATAACGTCACTGGCCACGAAAATCACGGTTAGAGTAAGAGCAAGTCAAGATCTCCATAGTCATTCACCTTGTACGAATCACGAAGGGAGACTCAGTGGGTCTAGTCTTACCGCCAACCTGCAGAGGGCTTGAGTTACTAGATCAGGCCCCGAAAGCCCAGCAGGCAGGGGGTCCCTGTGATGAGAGGGCAATGAGCGGCTCTGGGTCGTTTGCAGGATTTATGGGTGCTGCACTGCGATGACCCTGAATGAAAGTTCCTACATGTGAAACAAATGATGATGATGATGATGATGATGATGATGATGATGATGATGATGATGATGATGATGATGATGATGATGATGATGATGGTAAATCCAGGGCTTTGAGCTTTGAATCTGGGAGAAGTGGAACTCAGCTGCCGCCAGACATGCATGTAAGAGGCATCGCTAGTCCTCTACGTCTTTGGGTGAAACCTACTGCATCTGGAGCCTGCCCATTCTAGAAGCCTCTGAAGAAGCCCTCAAAACTTCAATGGCCATGGGTTTCGGCTGACAAGGAAAGGTTTCCTCCTGCCATTCCGTCTCAAGCCGGGTTTCAACACTGTACGCCTTTTAGCCCCCTCGACTGATTCCATCTTTGTGACAGGCTGATTCCTTGTTGCCATGGAGACACGTTTCGTCTCTTTAGCAGAGTTTTAATGGAAACCCTGTGATTTTGCATAGATGTTTTCTAAATGAAGGTTTCTTTGTTGTCGTTGCAGATCTCCGTCCAACCCAGACCAGAAAATCATCAAGCGACTCATCGCTCTGGAGGGAGACACTGTGAGGTGAGACGTCTTTTGTTTATCTTGAAATGTGTCATGCATCGTTATTCACACTTGCAGAATAGTGAAAGTTAGCAACATGTTTGTGGACGACCGTTTTTCAACGTAAACTTATTGTATATAATTACCTGGAAATTTGTAAACGTGTAACACATAATTCTAGAATGTGGGACAGGCTGACTTCTGGGATATGATTTAGTACTGTTGGACAATTTCACAGCACATTTCTTGGAGCCTGTAAAATGTAGCAAGCGCCAAAACACTTCTGGGCGATGCAGCCTTGCCTGCCTGCCTGCCTGCCTGCCTGCCTGCCTGCCTGCCTGCCTGCCTGCCTGCGTGCCTGCCCTTTAGTTTTGATGTTCATGCGAGCCAGACTCAATTCTGACGCCATCAGAAAGCACTATGCCTCATTTGACTTAGGTCTGAGATTTGCCTGTTGTCCTGACTTTGAAGCCTGACTCATTGTCTGGTGGAGCTCCGACCCACTTCCTCTCCCCCACCCCCCACCCCCACCCCCCTCCCCCACCCCCCTCCTCCTTACTTCCATCTCTTCCCTCCTCTTTCTCCTTTTCCTCGCCCTGTAACCACTCCTTCCCATTCCAGTACTTCCCAGTTGGAATGTTGGCTGGCGTGCGTATATTTGCTTGAATTTCGTAGCTGAGGATGTGTTGTTCCTTCCTCTTACTTTCTTCTGTCCTCCACGTCTGTCTGCTTCTCACTCCACTCACCACCTCCCGTCCCCCGTCCCCGCCCCATATCCCCGCAAACCCACCTTGTGACTAAGTCACTTTTGTGAGGCCTTATTTTCCTCATGTGACTAACGTATTTGTCTGAGGCCCGATTCATGTGTTGGTCGGTTCTTTGTTGTGCATATAGATAGAGAGACAGGGAGCTACGCGAGTAGTTGTTGACAGATGAATTGAAGGTTTGCAAACAAAATAGAATGGAGAGTGGAGAGGGGCAAAAACAAAAAGGTGTTTGTTTTTTTGCGCTATGTGTGCGCGCGCGCTTGCTCGTGTAAAATCGCGTGCTGTTATTGTTGTTGTTGTCGTCGTCGTTGTTGACGTTCTTTTTGTTGGTGTTATTAATGATGATGATGATGACGACGACGATGACGACGACGACGATAGTGATAATGTACTTAATCTACACATGTAATTGTTTACCAGGTCGCTGAACAAGGGCGGGCGGGAGGTGCGAGTTCCCAGCGGTCACTGCTGGGTGGAGGGGGACAACCACGGACAGTCCATGGACAGCAACTTCTTCGGACCGGTCAGTGTCAGCAGTCCCTGGAGGCGGGGCCGGCATGCGGGGATGTGGGGAGGGTAAAGGAAGAGCCGGAGGAAGGGTGGACCTGAGCATGACAAAACTACTCCGATGAGGGACAGGCTTTTCAACACGACAAAACCCGAGTTTGTATGGCGACTGCAATGAAGGAAGCCAGAAGGGAATGGTAAATGCCAGACAGCGTGCCATACTGACTGCCCTGCAGCAGCTGGCGCAGCTCTCAGTATTCCAAGCACTAGAACGTTACCTGGATGTTATGGTGTAATTCTGATAATCCCTGTCGGATTGTTTTTCTTCTTATGATCATTCTGGTAGTGACTTAGATACTGCTTGGTCATTTTGTCTGCTGAATAATGTGAACCCATCCGGCGACCAGTGGGGACTGATGCAGCAACAAATGGCAAAGACAGGGATTGCCCGTGATAAGACTGAGGGGTGCCTAGTGGTATTTTCCGTCATCTTGGTGGGGCATCGTGGAGCAATCTGACTGGAGAGTTTTGGCACGGTGCCAAGTCCTCGCCCTCTCCCCGCATTATTCCTGAGGGACCAGGGATGGTCATTATCGCAGACAACGGCGCCAAAGCTTGCCCTATCGCCCTCGTAGATCAACGGCGCTGTGCAGACGACGCGGTTTTTGCCCTGTTTCAGGGGGGGGGCAGGGCTGGCACTCTGTTCGCATGAATGTCGTCCCACACTGCTGTCCACTTTTTCTCTTTGCACAGATTTCGTGTGTCCAGTTTCAGTGATGAGTGGATCTTAAAGTGAGGCCCTGTGCAATATGAAGGCATCAGGGTTTATGCAATAATTGTTTTAATAAATCGTACTAGCGTTACTGGATAAATCACGCGATATGAATTCGTCACGAAATGGTTTCGTAACAATGGTCATGTAGGACATCTGTAATAGGCAAGTATAACGTAGAACTGGCGAATAAACTTTGCACGACGGCTTCTACTCGGATGTTACTTCATTGAGAGTAAAATTGGTATGCAAAGCCGTGTATCGAACGTTACACCATGTTTGCCATGTGATGCTAGCAGCAGCAGAAGAAGAAGCCATTTCAAGGGCAGATGAGCCATTTTTGACTCACATGCGAAGCAAAAGTGAGTCTATGTACTCACCCGTTTCGTCCGTCCGGGCGGCCGGCCGTCCGTTTAAAACTTTTACGTTGGATTTTTCTCGGAGACTATTAAGTCTATCAACACCCAATTTGGCATGATGGTGTATGATGACAAGGCCTCAAAAAACATACATAGTGACTTGACCTTTCTTCAAGGTCAAGGTCGCAGGGGCCATAAATGTTGTCTAAAAAACAGACATTTTTCACATTTTCCCAATTTTCTCTGAAGTTTTTGAGATTGGATACCTCACCTATACATGGTATATAGGGCAAAGTAAGCCCTATTTTTTAATACCAGTTTGATTGACCTTGCTTCAAGGTAAAGATCACAGGAGCTCTTTAAAGTTGGATTGTATACAAATTTTGAAGTGACCTTGACCCTGAACTATGGAAGATAACTGTTTCAAACTGAATAATTATGTGGGGCACATGTTATACTTTCATCATGAGACACATTTGGTCACATATCATCAAGGTCAAGGTCACTTTGACCCTAATGAAATGTGACCAAAATGGCGTAGTGAACCACTAAACGTGACCATATCTCATGGTAGAAAGTGCCAATAAGCACCATTGTGCTTCCTATGTCTTGAATTAACAGCTTTGTGTTGCATGACCTTGAATGACCCTGACCTTGGCCACATGTATTTTGGTAGGAAAATGTGTAAAGCATTTCTTAGTTTAGTGTATGATGTCATTGCTAGGTGTAGTTGATTGGCCTTGACCTTGAAGGTCACCTGAAGGTCAAGGTCAAGCATGTGAGTCCTATGGGCTTTGCCCTTCTTGTTTAGGAACGGTATGGAAGACAGGAAGGTGCCTAGCGATCGGCTTCGACAGTGACGTCATGTCTTCCCCGCCCAATTTCCGTGGAAGCCTCGCAAATAAACTACCATCCCTTTTTAAGGCACCCACCGGAAGTTCTGATCCCTGCCCAGGCAAGCTACTTGGCCAAGACTCCCAACATGACGTGACCATGACGTGACCATGACGTTTAAGAGACGTCTTCCCTGGGACTCGATCGTTGGAAGCTTTCAAGGCAAACTGGCAGAATGCAGCTTATCACTGTTTTCTTACAAAACGTCTACCCTGGAAAAATAAAACATGAAAAGCGCTGCCCTATGCAGATGCAGTAGATGCTATCTGTATTAGGGGTGGGGGTGGGGTGAGGGGATGTGTGTGTGTGTGTGTGTGTGTAAGAGAGAGAGAGAAAGAGAGAGAAAGAGAGAGAGAGAGAGATGGACTGATAGACGTAGACTGACGGACAGATGGTAAACTGATGGACGGCAATAAACATATGGGGAGACAAACACAGGTACATACACGCGCGCACACACACACACACAAGCATACACACACACAAGCACACAAACACATATGCACCAACATAGATTCACACATTTTCATCCACACACGTGCAGTTAAATCGCACATCTCGTACATGTTGCATAACAGCATTTTCCGTACCAAATGTTTGTCACTATGTCTCTTGTGGCCCCCTGTGGGTTGGGGGTCAGAATAGACCCACCGCGTCACCCTACGTGATTCGTAATAGGGAAAAACTAGGGACATCGTGACTTGATTTGCGCTTACTCTAAACTATTCTAGTGATTTTCGTGTTCAATGGCCTTACATAGCCTACAAAGGCTGATAGGCCGTAAATCTCCATCCATCCATCCATCCAACCATCCATCCATCCATCCCTCCCTCCATCCATCCATCCCTACATCCATCCATCCCTCCATCCATCCATCCATCCATCCCTACCTCCATCCATCCATCCATCCCTACATCCATCCACCCATCCATCCCTACATCCAACCTTTCATCCATCCATCCCTACATCCATCCACCCATCCACCCATCCATCCATCCATCCATCCATCCCTACATCCATCCATCCATCCCTACATCCATCCATCCATCCCTACATCCATCCATCCATCCATCCATCCATCCATCCATCCATCCATCCATCCATCCATCCAATCCATCCATCCATCTTCTCTAGTGAGATTCGTGTCACACTGAAGCCTGACTGCCTGTGTCTCCACAGATATCTATGGGCCTCATCCAAGCCAAGGCCAATGCCATAGTATGGCCCCCAGGACGCTGGCAACGACTAGCCATGGTGACCCCTGAATCTGTCCGCCTCAGCCCCGCTCCCGCCCGGGGCAGCTGACCCCAGCTCAGCAGGCACATGCACGCACATGCTCACCAGTATGCACACCAACATGCACGAATGCGCACATACACCAGTGAAGCGGAGGTGACAAGCGCCAGAGATAAACCACAGCCATGATCAAAAGGTTCCTCCGAGATTATGCATTGAAATAACATCTGCCAAAATTGCCTTGGTAAGATATGGTCCAGGCTATGCTGTATCGTTCTCTCAGAGGAAAGTTCTTAGCAGCATTAATGCAATATGCAATCATCAATGTGCACTTCGTTGAAAGCAATACTAATTTCGCAATATGGTATAACTTCAAAGCTAATTATGTGTATTTGCTGTTGAATTCACTCGTTCACGTGGAGCAATGCAAATTAATGAAGGCTGGCTACATAGTTCGAACTGTGGAACATTTGACCCAATTCGTATATCAATGCTATAGAGTGCATACATGCATGTTTGCTTGTATGCATGTATGATTGATAGGATAATTAGTGTACTGTACTTTGATGCTGCGCACGAGTATAGAAATTTACAGATTTGGAGACAACCACCCATATTGGCATGTATGCATACCTAGGTTTGTTGAGTGTACACACATATGAATTATTGGGAATACTAGAATTACATGTACAAGCTTTTAGGCAGAGCACAAGGATTTGTTTGTATGTTTTTGCACACGTGTACAATCTCAGTGGGTTTGATTGAGTGTGAGTACTGGGCACCAGAGGGCGTGCATTTGCCTTTAGGGGCTTGGTGTCCCGGGCGTGGGGCTTTATCCACCACTCAGTGATGTTTCACAGAACAGCAGTGTCCCAGTGAACAGCCGTGTTTCATTCAACAGCAGTATCCCACTGAACAGTAAGGTTTACTGAGCAACACTCTCCCACTGAACAGCAGTGGTCCACTGACAAGCAATGATTCACTGAGCAGTTATGTTGCACTGAACAGCACTGTTCCACTGAGCAGCTGTGTTCCACAAAAGGCTAAGTTCTACTGAATAGCTATGTTCCACTGAACAACAATGTGTCCACTAACACCTGTGTTTCACAGAACAGCAGTGCTGTGGTGAGCGAAGTACCCTACAAAAAAGGGTTGTTGAAGTGAACAGCAGTGGTCCTTTGGACAGGAGTGTTTTCGCAAGCAGCAGTGTTATAAGCAGAAGTTGTTACCACTGGACAGTAATGTTCCAGTATACGGCGATGTTCCAGCAATGTTCCAGTGAACACAAATACATGTTTGTTACAACGTGAATCCACCCTAGGTGTACTACCCCCTCTCTCCCTTTCCTAGGTCTATCCTCGCCACTGCGCTCCAACAATTTTTCTCGTCACCCCCCTTCCCCCTTATTTGTTTTCTTCTTATCTCCATCGTTGTCCAGACAATCTTATTTCCTTTTTTCAGTTCTGTTCTTTAATCTTTATTCCCCCCCAAACTTTTTCTACACCCACTTTCGACTTATGTCTTTACCTCTTGAGAGCTCACTTTGTGTATGTCGCTTATTTTATGATGTTCACTTTCACGTTTCTGTTCTAAAATACACAAGGGAATGGCAGCTCTCTCTGTTTCACTCAAAGGTTTTGCAGAAGCCTGGACTAAAGAAAAAAATGTCCATAGAGTTGTTTCCCTTGACATACTCAATTGAATTTCTTCAGATATAGGAATACAAGTTCGATTTCTGTGTTGTACGTAGGTGTGTACTCGGGCGTGTGTGTGTGAGAGAGAGAGAGAGAGTATGTGTGCGTGTGTGTGTGTGCACGCATGCATGTATGTGTGTGTGTGTATGTTTATATGCTTGCTAGTTTGTGTGTTTGTGTTTTGATGTTTCCACTGAATTCGTGGAATAACAAAGGAGGATTGGAGAACGTAAGCACAATATTAATTTGCAATCATCGTGTAACACATTCGTCGCAGTGTTACAATTAGTCGTTGTGATATTATGAAGTAGTGTCATAAAAATTATTGCCATGGGCCTAAACTTAACGTTTATTTATTGTTATGGTGGTATTTAGATCCGTGTTTGTTGAACCTCACTTTCTTATCTTTTTGTCTACTCCTGCTTGTGTTGAGTACCTTTTTTAAATCAGAAAAGAGCAAATGTGTTGAATGTACATTGTGTATACAACTTCCATATACATTTTTCATATCAAAATGTTTCTGCTGATGACCAAATGGCCTGCATTTTAGGCTCTGCTCCTAGAACATCTCGGGGGAGCTTTGCACTCTATAGGGGGCATAATCCTTGTCTACTTGATTCATATCCTTCAAAAAAACTGTACCGGAAATGTTTAAAATTCTTTGTGAAAGAGATATTCTTCTTTGCCTTTTGTACATCCCTGTATATTTTTTGTAGTTTAATGATGTTTTTTTTTAATCGTGTAAATAACATGTTGCTGGTGGAATAAATATTCATTTGGCATTTATCATTTTGTTGTGTTTGTGATAAATGTATTATGATGCTGGTGCTTTTGTATAAGCCGATGCGGGTAACTTTCAGAGCCTTGTAGTGCGATGAACCTACAATGCCGGCTAGAGACAGCATCGACTTGAGTGCTTGTTCTCCAGGGGGAGATGGTTCTTGCACCAGTTTCTCATTGACGTAGGTCTGTACACTCGTCCGTTCGTCTGTGTGCTACTGCCAGTTGAGACTTGATCACGTGACACTTAGGTCAGGGATTAACTGTTTAACCAAGGACTATATATGGGGTCTCTGGTTTAACTAATGGAGATCCAGGCGCGGCATTTAGGGAAGTATGTGTTTGCACGCGCGCATCTCCTACTACACTGATATGAGAAATGGGACTAATAAATGGTCGTTGCCCATCACACCTCATCTCAGCTTTTAACTTGTTCTTCCTGTCTTTCTGTCGGCATGGAGAAATCTGCACGTGGATCGTGGCCAAGCGGTGCGCTTGAATGAAGAACCGGCACTCTTTGGTAGCCTGTTGCAAGAAGACTGGTTGAGTAATCTCCCCTGTTTTGGCGGTTGCCCGACGGTTGGGCTCGACGAACATCGTCCCTTGTGCAGAATCAGAAAGCAAATCGAGGCGAATATATGGCATCACTGAACATTAGCATGGATTTTCAGAGAACATATTTCGCGTCATCGCATCGTTTGAATACAACGCCCCGCAGAGATTGCTAGAGGAGACTTGTAGGAAACAATTATGGCATCGTTGAATGTGACGACCCGTCTCCCTTTACTAACAAACAAACAGCTTATTAGTTTATCCACCGATTCGTGGAACTTTTAATCGACACTTCATTGACACCAGCCTGACACCCTTGCGCACACAGTGGGCGCCCAGCTGTTGAAGTGCTGGCATCTACTTTGTACTAAGAGGAACATTTTATGAATCAGTGGTCATATTAGGAGCGCTTAAAGTATACGTTCACGTAATTGCACTACATGCGTGAAACTCTTTCTGTCCACTCTAGACCTATTCATATTTGAGTGGTGGAGAAGCAATGGGCATGCCAAGCATTTCATGGAGAGCAGTAAAAGTAGGCCTACTAGAACTGGTAGAAGTAAACGTCGAGAAAAGATGCAACTGAACATTAACATCAGAACTAAGAAAAACTCGGGCATACAATTCCCTAACATACGTAACACATACCTCTCTGCACAACTGCCTGCATCATAATGCACCAGTACAATGCAGAAGCTGCAAAGTACTAACCTCGATCACAATCTAGGCAGAGGCCTCAACTCTCGTTCTTCCCATCTGGGAGGGGGAAAAAGCAGTGAAGACATCATGCAAATGAACGGTTTTCGCGTTGGAAAGTTCCCAGAGAATGAAAGTGATGCAAGATGTTAGCCGTGCATCTTTCCCGACTCTGTGTACGCGTGTATGCCGTCCGATGTTGGTGATGGTCAGGCAATATAGCTATATACAGTAGATGACGAAGCTAGGGAAAAAGAAAACAGAAAAAAGTGACCAGAGTCTGACCAATTGTATTCTCTCTCGAGAAATGAGGGCCCTGAAGAGGGCCGTTTGCAGAGTAGGCGTAGGCGAGCTTTCGGAGGGGGATACTCCTTCTTCAGGCCAAGTGGTCAGGGGCCGGCAGTGCTAAGGGTTA